>SKCR01019275.1:0-207622 GCA_019454045.1 Zanthoxylum bungeanum
TCAAGAAGACGAGTTGAAAACATTTGTGTGTTTTGCGGAAGTACTGTTGGTACTAAACCACAATACATAGAAGCAGCACGAGAATTGGGTCGAGTTTTAGCTGCAAGGAATATGCACTTAATATATGGCGGAGGAAATCTCGGACTTATGGGGATCATTTCAAGGCCGTACAGGAAGGAGGCAGTCATGTTTTGGGAATCGTCCCAAAACCCTTGGCAGAGGCAAATCTTATTGGCTCATCAAACGGAGAGGAACTGATCGTATCAGGTATGTCTGAACGCCTGGTAGAAATGATTAACCGTGCTGATGCTTTTATTGCTTTGCCAGGTGGTTGGGAACATTGGAGGAAATTTTTATAGTTCTATCTTGGGCGAACCTGAATATACACCAGAAACCAATTGGACTACTCAATGTTGATGGATTTTATGATTTTCTTTGTGTGTTTCTTGATGATGCTCGGAGAAATGGGTTCGTATCAAAACCTATGAAAGAACTCCTCTTTACTGCCAGACTTGCTCCGGATCTGATAGACCAACTCATAGCCTATGAACCACAAGTTGACCCTATCCTATCAAAGATAAATTGGTCTGAGGACGATCGTGTAAGAGGCGTCGAATTAATCTGGATCTTAACCTTTAATTTCCTGTAGATTTCAGCTAACCAGGTACAACCTTCTAACTCTTCTTCTACTGTTTAAGACATTGGGGACAATGTCTCATTTAGGTTTGGGGGAAGGATTTAGTTGATTAGTACCTTGTTTTTAGTTTGTATGTTATTTTTAGTCCAAAATTTTTCGAAAATACAAAAAAAAAAATTGAAAATTTTCAAAAATTACAAAAAGATTTTGCATTTTTATGTTTTATTTTGACTAAAAAGGTGGAATTGGTGAGAGGTAGCTGAGTAAGGAGTTTTCACTCCTGATACGTATCTCAAACCATTTATTTCAAAATAAAGTTAATTGTTTTTATTTCCTTTTAAATTATTTAATTTGTGAATTCTCCATAAATCTGACTAAAATGAATCTTCATATGTTCAGTTGACAGGTATTATGAACTTACATGGAACATACAGTCATGAGCTAAAATTGAAAATTTGTAATATTCCGTGCTATAGTTTAATTGGAGGAAGCATCTCTAAATAGTGATGGAGTAAAAAAAAAAAAAAAAAAAAAAAAAAAAAAAAAAAAAAAAAAACGTCCGAGATCCGAGTTATTAAGTCTGTAAGGGTGTTTTAACACCTAGTGCCCTAAAACCAACTGGTTGGGAGTCACTGGCCCAAAGCTCGTTACATGGATCGAAGATGCTGCAAAAATATATTCATATCTGAAGTCTGAGTAATTAAGTTCGTAGGGGTGTCTTAACACCTGGTGCCCTAAAGCCAACTGGTTTGGGAGCCACCAACCCAAAGCTCGCTACATAGACGGAAGGTATTGTATATAAATAAAAAATAGAGAAAAATCAAAGAAAAAATCAGAAAAATCAGAAAATTATTCCATTGCTACAAAAAGGTGTGAAATCTGATAGAACTTTAGAACAAAAATATTATTCTCTTATCAACTGCACTTATGACTGTTGTGGGCAAAAATGAGTTGATTAATATTTTGTTAGTTGTGTATATGAAGAATGGTAAAAATAATCGGAGAATTTACTTATTCGGTAATTTAGAAAGAAACAAAACAACTAGTAACTTGGAGTAGATTTTCACACCTGATTAGTCACTAACTTTCTTTATTCTCTTTTCGCTTGTCTTTTTGCTTTTGTGTGCATTAGTTTTACTAACTTTTTACTATTGTAAAATGTTTGTGGGTATCATTGCTGTAAGCCCTCACGAGACTACAACTCGTCCACTAGGGACACCTAGGGGTTTAAAGGCTTGTTGCATACGCTAAATGCAACCGTGATCCCTACGAAAGTGGCTTAGTTAAAGTTTATTTTCTTGTTATTTTATTTTCTGTTTTGCTCGAGGACTAGCAAAATGTTAGGTTTGGGGGTGTGATGAGTGGTATTTATACCACTATTTCCCACTCATTTGACCTAATGTTTTGTATTGTTTCTCGAGTTTTATGAACGTTTTGATGTGTTTTGTTGTTATTTTACAGATAAATAAAGTTTGGACAGCACTGGAGGCAATTTGGGGCAAAACTGGACAAAAATGCACCAACTGGAAAATTTCAGTCAGTCTTCAGCGCGTCGCGACGCTGGAGCATTTCGCGCCGCGACGCCCAGCGTGCACCAGAGATGCTAAAATGCGCCTTGGTCAACGGGTCAACAAGTTGAAAAGTTTGACTTTGCTAAAATGCGCCTGCCACGTGTCACCATCACAACGGTGATGCTAACATGCGCCGTGCCACGTGTCAAGATCTCATTGCGTGGCCGGCCACCGCCATTACGTGTCATGCCACGTGTCGCCACGTCAGCGTCCACATCAGCAGCCACGTCAGCAAGTCAACCGAGTCAACGAGCCACGTCATCATCAGCCAATCACAGCGCGCCACGTGTCAAGCTCTCATACGTCCGACGGCCGCCGCCCCCACGTGTCATGCCACGTGTCCGCCACATCATCACGATGACGTAAGCAATGACGTCATGAACAGTAGACACGTCAGCATGACGTAAGCGATGACGTCATGAACAGTGCCAAGTCAACGGATCAAATCTGAGTCAACCAACCAGCGCGTGACACGTGTCACTGTAGCGCGTCGCGACGCTGGCCGCGCGGCGCGACGCCCAGACCCTATCGACGCCTATAAATTCAGAACCAGATTTCAGAAATTTGTATCCCATCCTCTCTCTTCAATTCCTTCTAAAGAGAGAGTTTCTCTCTCTAAAAGTCTTTAGTTTTTACTTTTATTAAGTTTTGTAAATAATTTTAATTACTTTTTGTAATAATATAATTTAAACTCTCCTTTTTACTTTCTTTTACAGTTTTTACTATTTACTTTTTACTTTTTACAGTTTTTACTATTTACCGTGATGCGGTAATTTCTTTATGTTCGGTGAAAGGTAATTTCTTTTACTATTACTATTTAGATTCATCTCCCTTAAAATAATATATTTTACTATTTAAATTGGACTTAATCAGGATACCGCCAGATTGGTCGGTTGGTAATAAAACATATATTCCGCCTTTATGGCTGGTTATTTTGGTTCCGCCTTTATGGCTGGTTATTTTGGTTCCGCCTTTATGGCTGGTTATTTTGGTTCCCGCTTTATGGCTGGTAATAATTACAAGTTTATATATTATTTTAATGGGAGATATGTAAATAAGTAGTAGTAGAATTAATTCCTTTTACCTTGACATTTTATTTTATTTTACTTTTCAGTATTTTTATTTTATGTCTTTTATTTTTTCTAGTCCTAGTTATGTGTTAGTTATCTAGGGGTTGTGATAACTTTTAATATCAATAGTTTATAAGGGATTATTTTATAGTTTGGGTAATTAATAAGTTTACTTATTAAGTCTTAAGCTTAAAGCTTCTTATTGTCTGATCACCAATAAGATTGATATGGTTAATCTAAAATGAACTAGACATAGGGATTTTAGGTTTCAGCCTAGACTTAATAGCCCACGATCTTCCTTGAGGATAGATAACCCTTTAATAGATTTCCTTACAGGATAGGAATATACTTGTAGGGCGAGGGTAGCCATAATTGGAACTTAGACTTAATGAATCCAGGTAATGTGGTTGACATAGGAATATGGTTCAATTGGGTTATACTGGGTATTTGTAGTTGACCATCGGAAGAGGCTTTTACATAATTTAGTGTTCCAGGTTAGTAAACAGATTTATTACACAAACATGAAATAATCACTTCATCTTTTAAATGATATTAAAAGAATTCACAACCTTATATCTTTTTATCTGTATTTTCCTTAGTATTTTCTTTTATCCTTTTATTTATTTATTTAGCAAATCCTCAATCAACCAAATCAATCAAGCAATCAATTCCATTTTCCCCTTTATTAGATATTTGTAATTAAATAGATTCAACAATTAATAACAACAGTAGGAATTAAGTCCTCGTGGGATCGATATTTTTATACTACTTGAACGATACGTGCGCTTGCGTTATACGTGTGTGTTTACGCTGGTCATTCTGCTGGCTTAAAGTATGAAGAAATAACAATATCAACTTGTTTTTGTGTCAAATGGGCATCACTTGGGAACAAAGTTTGCAGTCCATAAAAGAAAATAGCACTTGAAGCACAAACCTCACCTCAATTTCTTTTATATACGCTTCATCATATCGAGATTCTTGTACGACACCCAAATATGAGGCAATAAGAATGTCTCCAAGGTACTTGCGTAGGAGATTAGTGGTTGCCCGATGCCTTCCATTCCTACAGTAGACACATCAGTGAATCCTAGAATGCCAAATATTATAGAAATACATACAAAATACAATTGCAATTGCCGACTACATCGGTATCAAGATTGCACTCACTTTGTCAAATCATCAGCGCAAATAGCAAGCCAGCGTTTTAATGAAGAACTCTTCCTGCGGATTCCTCTAAACAAATTTGGAGGCTTTGGCAAGTCTGGGAAGTGAAAATTGTTAATGTCTATGGAACTCAATTCAGGGAGCTCTTCAATGGATTTCAGCAACATTTGCTCAGTGATCCCTGCAAATGAGTCTGGGAAAATTCCATTCCATGACCATGAGCATTATGCTGAGTACTAAGTATCCAACAGATGATTATAAAAAAGCTTACCATCCAATATCTTCCCCGCAATTGCAATAAACTCCTTCAATAACTTATCCAAACTCCAGCATCTGGGATGCTATCAAGAGAATTAATTAAGGAAATGAGTTAGAATTGGTGAGAAGCAGTATATGACATTTTCAAGGAAACCAAACTACCTTCAGTGCATCAGTGTTTCCAAGGATGATTTCGTCTACCACTGCCTGCATGTACCTATAAGCAGCTCTCTTCAATACCATTAAATATTAATAGTTAAACTTAAGAATTGTATGAAAAGAAGGAAAATAAAACAGCATAAGAATCTAATATACTAACATAAAGAAGTGGGAATTTTGTCTTAAATTTTTTTTCAACATTTGCAGGGTCATTTTTTTGAATGCACTAGACTTGTGAAGATGTGTGTGTAACTGAATGTAATATAATTCACAATTTCACATTGACCCATGAATAAGCTTAGACTCCATGAAGCACAACATTCCTTGACTTCCTGTCATTTTGCTCAGAAGGTAATAACTTTCTGGTACAGTGGAATACTTGTTAAGAGTTTATGCTGTACTGAAGTTAGCAGCAATTGAATTCAGAAAATCAGCTATGACAGGTAATGGATGCATGGGTACACAACATTATAGAGGCACTCACTGGAATATCTGCTGGGAACAACTTTCACTATCACCCATTAGGATTGATTGCCTAAGGTCATAGACATGCTTCCTTTGAACCTGATAGAAGAATAATGAAAGAAATTAGTGCAATCATAATTAATGGATTGTGGTATCAAAGAATATTTGTATGTGTTTACACGTATATAAATATTGAAAAAGTTGGGGACTTTATGATGTGTTTGTCTTTTCTTGCCTAAACAAATATGTTGGCGTAGTCTCCTTCATGGTTCTTAAGAAGTCAAAGCAACCAATAACAAGTTAATTTAAGACCAATCAAATCCATGATTTACCGACTTCAGCAGGATGTTCAAACGAAACATTATGCCATATTTAAACACATACCTCTAATACTTCATCAAACTCAACCAAGCTCTTCCTTATGCCAAAGTAGTACTTCTCCGCATTAATTTGCAGGGCCAAAAGCTAAATTCATGCCGGTCTAAATTAGTCATGACTCATGAGATGATGATACATTTAAATTTAAATAAAGAAATATATACATGGAACAAAAACGAAATGCAAATATCATCACGAACATGAGCTAGAATATCACCTGCCTTACGATCGTGTCACCTTCAATCGGCGTATCTTCATCATTGGTAATTCGTGATATAAGATCTACAGCCCATGAAGTGTCAAAACTGAACTTTTGAAACATCTCATCTTGCAAGCTGTTACACAAGTAGACACCACAAGAATTACCAATGGCTCCTTCAATATGACACTTGAAGGAACAAACAGGTATAAGAAATAAATACCACAGCCACTTGGAAGATAAATGTTATACGACACTTGTAGCAGTTAATTAAATATTATGTCTATATAAGAACAATAAGAACTATGTTTTTGTCCAAAACATTTCACATCATTAAATGGAATATCAGATATGAAATAAAGCTTCAAAGTCATATCACATGGGTACTAAAATTTCTCTTCAAGTACCATCTAGCCAAATGACCATGGCAATAACCAAGTTGCAATTTGTTTTTATATTAGTCAATATATTTTTATCAATTTACAGTACAATATTAACAAATAAAACTTCATGATTTTCTTTTTTTTTTTTCCTTTTTTTAATCATAATAAGTGCACGACAAAAGGACTTCCTAGGCCACCCATCTACCCATGCACCCTCCCACCCAACCTTGCTTTCTGTTGACATTCATCCCTCAAACTCTCAATCTAATATTTGGGGTTTGAAAATTTGACTGGGCCACCTAGATTCCTCACTTGTCCATTTTCCATAAGCATCGGAACTTGGGCATTTAATCCTTCTAGTTATTTAAAAAAATGGGAAAAACTATTCAGAAATATCTGTATGCACAAACGTGCCTGAGAGAGAAAGAGCATCAACTGATTAGAAGTCAACAGATCAAAGGGGATGACATCAAGATTTTCAAACAGCTCAACAGTTGTTTTAGTAAAAAGAGTAGTTATATCCCAAGAAATAAGCATTATACTTCCAATCAAGAGGGTGAACTTATCAGTGGTCGGCGAACCATTTGCAGCTTCAAGCATCAATTGTAGGGTTTCAAAACAATCTCAAAGCGATAGTAATCTTTGTATTAGGGTACAAGCTATTTATAGGTGTACAATTAGAATAGAACAGAGAAATTGTATAAACATCCTACAAGATAGGTGCAGCCTATAAATAGGGATTGTGGTATAATTAGAAAAGGGGTCTCTAAATTAAATGAACGCTTCCAGACTTTTCCACAGGGTTCATAACTCTCCCTATCTTTTTAAGATGATTTTTACTCCTTATTGATATTTCCAATTTCTAAATTATTGATTATTACATTTTCTTAACAGTTTCTTATAATTTACATGTAAAAAGAACAGTCAACAGAAATAATTATACTTGGCCAGCTATGTATTAATAGTTTTATTCAAGATGAAAAGAAATCATCAAGAGGCACAATACCTCACCATAAACCGTGTTGATCCAGGATCCCCTTGCCTTCCTGCTCTGCCACGAAGCTAGAAAGATCATTGTCACATAAGAATTAGACCCACGCTGAGTTGGATTACAAAGTACAGAAACAACAAATAAATTACTAATTTGCACACATAGAGAAGCTTCAAATCATCAAGTTAACATGATCTCTACGAAGAGAAAGAAAGCAATGAAATGAAACAAACAATATTCATGAATATTTTTTGTTCTTTTTTCATGTCTTTCACTTATACCTATATCATCAGCATTCAAGGTGTATCACAGTATCAGTATCCCATGTTTTACTAATTTCTCCACCGATATCTCATTTCCCCTTAAATATTCATGCTATTTTTTGTTCTTTTGATGTCATTGAGCTATATCCGGAATCACTGTCTCAATAAACTCAATAAAATATAGGCATCTCTTTATGACTTCTGTTCATGTCAACTTAGGTTTTTCTCAACCTCGTTTGACATATGATAACACCATTTGTTCTGTTTTTCTCACCGGGACACTTAGAGGTCTACGTTGCAAATGTCTGAACCATCTTACTCGTGTCTCTCTCATCTTCTCCTCAATCGTTGCTAATGTCCGTGACGGTTATTTTACAATTGACTGATTGACAAAAAAAAATGTACTCGACAAAACACACAAGCTTATCCACTATTTGACTGATTGACAAAAAAACAATGTATATAAAAAACACACAAGCTTAGCCACTGTTTAGTCGATAATTAAAAAAGAAATTTTAAGCAATTTTCTTGATTTTGATTGCCAAGTTTTAAAGCAAAGCAAAGTAACTAAATGCACTGCTTGATATGAATTTGCTCCAGCTGCATTTTTGCTGCATTCAATTGCTCACCTGGTTATCTATTCTCCGAGACTCATGCAAAGATGTCCCAATCACATGAAGCCCGCCAAGTCTTTTCACTTCAGACCCTTCATTGGAACAGTGAACTTCACAATCCTTTACAACTGAGAGATAAGTTAGAGCTACAGTTGGGCCAAGTGGGTACATCTCAGATTGTTCATCAATGAGCTTCTGTAACTCTTCCAACTCCATTGACTGACTCATTTCCATAGATTCAGAGACCAAGGATTTGGCCTCCTGATATGTCCAGCTCTTACCCTCACTCTTGCCAACATATTTTGCTGAGTGATTCACATGTGAAATGGAAAGAATGTCATCACATTAGATATATATAACATTGTGAAGTGTAAATTATTTATACAAATAAGCTAAGCAAGACTTTTAAAGTAGGGTTACAAACCCAAAAGGGCTGCCTTAGCTAGCAAAGCTAAAGATGACGATCCAAGCTTTATTTCAGACAACACCTACATCAAAAGATTAGTTAAAATCCAAAATTATCTGTGTGGTAGCTAGTAATGACCCAAGTAACCACCTTCTGTGAGCTAGTCTTATCATCTACTTCGACATTAGGTGCCTCTCGAGTCAGAAATGAAAGCAATCTGTCCTCTATAATTTCCTTTGCAAGCATCTGGATATATTACAACACCGAGTAAGAAGTCAAATCCCTTAACATCAAAGGAAACTCCTAACAAAGATATAACAAATAAAAAAGCATGAGAATTTGCAAGCACACATTTTATCATTGTCAATACTCAGAAACAATGCCATGGCATGTTTATATCTGAAATTCACAGAGTACAAAATAAATCATCTAACAAGTAGACCTACTTTTGGATTTCCTCCCAAAATTATGTCAGTTCCCCTGCCAGCCATATTTGTAGAAATGGTAATAGCATATTTTCGCCCTGCCTGAGCAACAGTTTCAGCTTCCCTTGCAGCATACTGAGGAAATAATGGTAAATTGCAGAGTGGTAAATGTTACATAAATACAAGTCATAAAACAACAATCCTATATCAACAGTTTTATCCATATAGCAACAGTTCATCCAGATGTAAGGATCCTTAGTTCAAAATTAACAAACCTTGGGCCTTGCATTCAGTACATTGTGAGGGATTTGCTGTTGCTTCAGAAGATCTGACAAATATTCAGAATTCTCAACACTGCATCAAAAAGATAAAACGTACATATAAGAGAGAAATTAAGTTGCCGTATGCTAGGAAAAATTTACTCATTATGCATTTTGCAATGTAAACTACTTTGAATTGGATAAGCATTTACACATTGTAACACCTAGCAATTTATTTATGAGCGCGCAAACATAAGGATATTATAATATTGCCACACAAAATATTGATTCCCACTATTCATCATTCATTTATAATACCAGGAACCAGAATTTACCTTGTGGTGCCAACTAAAACAGGGCGGCCAAGTCTGAACATGTATTCAACTTCTCGACGAACATATTCCCATTTTCCCCTAGCAGTCTGACGAAATGCAGAATCCAAAGCGTGGCTCATTATGATAACAATAGTTAGATATTTAAAGCTAATTTCATATGAAAAATGGACAAAAATGTGATGACGTACAGCAAAAGATTGTATGGGTAAATCTACACGGATATTTGGCAAGTTTGTGGGCACTTCAATAACTGGCATCTGGAACATTTTCAAGAACTCCTTCTCCTAAAATGACACAAAGAAATTTTTTTGCATAAAACAGCATATAATCATTAGTTAAACAGAATGATAGATTTCATATGATTGTCCTTACTTCAGTTTTTGCAGTCCCAGTCATCCCTGACAGCTTTGGGTAGAGCTTAAACAGTGACTGATATGTGATTTGAGCCACAACAACTGAATCGGCCTTAACGTTGAATTAAAGGAACACAAATTACAATCAATATTATTGTTTTGCAAACAATCCAAGAAACAGTTCGCTAACATTAACATATACCTGAATCTTCAAGCCTTCTTTAGCCTCTACAGCTTGGTGAATTCCTTCCGACCACCTCCTTTTCTCTTCAACTCTGCCTGTCAGCTGCAGAAATTTCATAAATCATTCATCTAATAAGAATGTGACAAATACCTCTCAGTGTTGGGAGAGAAACTTATATGGGGAAGACTCAATGCATCCAGCCAATCAATGCATGACACATGTTAATTAATAATTTTCTCTATCCAATGTTATTGGTTAATATCGAATTTAATGTATATATGTCAAAATATTAGTGGGCGGGCGTACCACGTCATCTGTACTCCCGTCCCACACAAGTCTTTCTACAGTGTTGGGGGATTGTTATACCATCATAGGTATCATTTTTGTCCGAGTCCCATGATTTCCATGATAGATGCACTGAAAATTGGGTCTTGAAATTCAATCCATGGCCGTTTTTTGGAACAAATTGCTATAATCAAAACCAAATTACTCAATCACAGAAATGCTGCTTAAAAGACTGCAGAGGCATACATCTTTTACAATTCATGTGAACCCCTCATCTAATTTAAAAATAACATAACCACTATTTTTTTCGTGCCTAAGCAAGCAAATAATAATGAAACAAAAAATCATTATCTCTGGGATAACAACAATCGTAGGTAACAACAGACATGAACACCACGGATCACATCACACACAAGCAAGCATGCTCGTGTTTGTTAGTATGAATATCATTAGTTCATTATGTTAGATAATGAACAAAAGTTTTGAATTCACTCTGTATTGTATTTACAAAATGATAGGAGCCTTTATATAGGCTAAATATCAAACTAAAATAGGAAAGAAATAATACAAATAAGGATACATAATAAAATCACAAATCTTAAGGATTTTAGGAATCATTTCTTTGATATATTATTTCCTTAACATCATTCCCATAATAAAGAGATTATTTCCTTCCCTTAACACCCCCCTAAACTCAAGCCGGTGACGAAAGAACAAGCTTGAGTTTGTATTTTGAAATCGGAGATCGTTAAAATTAGAAATCTTGAAACTTGGAGGCTTGAATCTTGGAGATAATTGATGAGCTTTAACCTATGAAGCCCGAAGGGGGAGCCGAAGCCCAAGAGGGAGCCGAAGCCCGAGAGGGAGTCGAAGCCCGAGAGGGAGCCGAAGCCCGAGAGGGAGCCGAAACTCGAGAGAGAGCGAAGCCCGAGAAGGAGCCGAAGCCCGAGAGGAAGCGAAATCCCCGAGAGGGAGCTGAAGCCCGAAGCTCGAGAGAGAGCCGAAATTCAAGAGGGAGCGAAGCCTGAGAAGGAGCCGAAGCCCGAGAGGAAGCGAAATCCCCGAGAGGGAGCTGAAGCCAGAGAGGGAGCGAAGTCCGGAGAGGGAGCCGAAACCTGAGATGATCATGAGTTTGTCCCAATTCCAACTCATGGTCCAAGTTATGATTATGGCCAATCACCAATTGTTGATTCTGCCTCGTGCCTAAATTATGATGTTTCCCAAGAACCAAATCGTGATTCACCAATATGAGAAAAATAGTTGGATTCGTAAAAGCGAAGGAGAAATAGAAGCAGTTGATTTAAGAGAAGAAATTAGCTAGGGTTACCAAACTCATCGGATCTGCACCGTGGAGTTGGTTTGAAGTTAATTGTGAAGCTGGCGTTGATAATATGAGAGCAAACTTAATTGGTTGCGAGTTTTCAAAGTTGGTAATAGCAAAGATGAAATCAATGGCGGTGATGCAAAAAAAAAAAGCAAGGGTATTGTGTGTGGTTGAAGCACTTGAGAAGGGTTGGCGTGTGAGGTTCACGTGTCGATGGTGGCCGTGATCCCCACACACCGATGAGAACAAAGAGCACGAAACTAGAAAAGTCATAACCTAAACTCCGATACCATGTTAGTTAATGAAAGAAAGTTTTGAATTCATTGTATATTGTATTTACAATGGTAGAGGCCTTTATATAGTCTACATATCAAATTAAAATAGGAAAGAAATAATACTAATAAAGATATATAATAAGATCACAAACCTTAAGGATTTTAAGAATCATATCTTAGAGATATTATTTCCTTGACACCGTTTCCATAATAAAGAGATATTATTATTTCCTTAACACATTACATATTGAGGTACAAAAAATACGTGAAAAATAGACAAAAAGCATACTAACCAAACCAAACAAAAATAGATATTAAATTATTTTTTTTGATACCTCATTGATTATAAGAGCCTTCCCGTTCCTAACAATGTACTGGACATCCCGCCGATAAAACTCTTTAGCTTTTATTGCATTCATCACAAATCTGCAGTTTAGGTTGAATATTTAAATATTATAAAGTTAGTCAATAGGTTGAAAATTGAAATATTATACCAGGCTTTTTTTTACCCAGACTAGCCCAAATCACCAAATGGCACAGCATGTTTAATATAGAAATGAATTAAATAACCCATACATTATATTTATTGGGAGTACATATTTTCTAAATAAAAACCAGAGTCTAGTAAAGAAATAAATTTCAAAAAAACAAGTAAATGATTTATGTTGAAGCTTTTCCCATGTTTAGTCAGCTGTAATAACGGATTTACAGGTAGTCTAGAAAAACAAGACAACCACGTTCACCTTGCCCAAGGATCATTTTCATCCCATAGATCATTTGTTTCAAGAGCCATCTCAGCTAGCACTATTCCTTCCTCAGTCAACTCCACTGAATTATTCTTAAGTTCCACAGTATAATGCTGTCGCCAACATTGAGACAGAAAGCAGTTACATTAATTTATACCAGTGATTTATGCATAACGTAACTTTCTAATATACTTGTCAGCTGAAGCAGCTGAAGAACTTGTACATGAAGGCAGATGTGGACTTACAACGCCCTGCACAAGCAGCTCAGCAACTTTTGCAGCTACTGGATATCGTGTAACATCTTTACTAGCCTGAGGAGAAGAGGAAACATGTATTACAAAGCTACTTCACCACTTTTAGTTCAACTTTAAAAGATTGTAACCTATTTCAATATCAGTAATTGATAAGTGTTTTTACAATAGCTTCCATATAAATTGATCAAGAATGGCCATGAAACAAGCATCCCTAAATTACCTCACCACTAATTAACAATGGATTTCGTCCTTCATCAATGAGAACGGAGTCAACTTCATCAACTATTGCAAAATGAAATGGCTTCGGCCTGTTTTTTCAGTTCTTCAATAGTGGTCCAATAATAAATAAGAAGAATCTGAAACAATCCTAAAACATACCATCTCATCACAAGTTGTTCACTGTTTGCAGCAAGATTATCTCGTAAATAATCAAAACCAAGTTCCTGAGGACATTCAGAACATTATTTAGCTTTAGAAACAAGAAAAACATTTGGGAGGAAGGCATCAAGACGCCATTCAGGTGCAGTGAGAATGTCAACAATGCACCCAAGGGCCCGCCATTAACTCCAAAATGAAACAACACACACACCCAAGCACAGCAAAATGTATTAAAACACCACGAGTTAGGAATGACTTACAGAGTTGTTGGTGTATGTTATATCACATCTGTAGTTAGATCTTCTCTCTTCAGCTGTCATCCCTCTCTAAATATGAAAGCATTAACAGATAAAAGCTACAATTATTTGCAGCAAAAGTTTGAGATTATCAAGTGATTCAAAACTGTTTCTTGCAGAACTAAGAGGCTTTTCAGGAATCAGCCTTAGACGTTCATGCCTCTAGCATATAATTCTTGGAACACAACTCTAGTATATCTCACATTGCAAGGAATATATACCTGAATAAGACCAACTGAAAGACCTAAGTAGCGATGAACACGGCCCATCCACTCAGCATCACGTTGAGCCAGGTAATTATTAACAGTTACCACTGTCAACAAAGAATGCAACATCATCACAATTAAGCAAAAAAGATGCAGTGTAGCATTGCTTGAACTACAACCTTCATCAAATTGTAATATAGTGCAAGAAGATCAAATTGTAATGTTTTCACCTCAGTTAATTTATATAAGTTTCCATGACCAGAAACTGGATTCATCCTAGAAGAAAAATATATACATATGCTGCATCCAGTAACAGAATTCAAAACAGTGCAAGTACTTTCAAAGTCCGAATGGTGAAACAAATCCACAATTTTTATCCACAAACTTTTAAGGGAAAACTGTTATTTTGAATAACACAAAATTTAGAAATTTCTAAAATGTAAATTATTGCGTAAATGTGGAGAAAAAATATTTTCACTAAAATAGAAAGGAAGAGGCTTTTTAGAAAAACCATCAACCAATAAAGACAAAAACATATTGTTATCTAAATTGCTTATATTAAACACTGTTATACAATACTACATTTCCAAGTAAAAAACTCGAAAAAAATCCACATGTCGTCCAACAAAATGATTCAATCAGCTTGTTTAAAGAGGAAACATATTAGTTTCAAAAAACAAAAGGAAACAAACTCAAAATGTAACTTTTTTTTGTTAGCAATGAAACAAGTAAAACTAACAACAAATCACTCTTGCAATAGGACACTGATCCTATAAACTATCATCGATAATAAGGATAATTGGAGCAGAGAATAAAATATCTCAATTATGAATTATGTACTGAAAACTTGACAACTTCACTTTAAAACCCCTTTGAAATCAGCAAATTAACAATTACAGCCGTTTGCAGAAAACAAACCACTTCTAGAAAGTTCAGAATAGACAACATACCATGGACACCCTCACCAGTCAACGCATTAAGATATGCTGCTAGTGTGGAAACCAGTGTTTTTCCCTCACCCGTTTTCATCTCAGCGATGGACCCATCATGAAGCACAGCTCCACCAATAATCTGACATCAAAATTTGCAAATTAGGAAACACAAAGACCTAAGTTTAAACAAACCATTTCCACAAAAGAAGTAAAACATACATAAACATATGTGCATATATCCAACATGTTTGTATGTGCATCAAAGCACACTTGCAGATGTGTATATCCCAAAGAAAATGCGCAGACAACGAGTCAAGGACAGGTGCACACAGAAACATTCGCACATATACACAGAAAGACAGACCTGCACGTCAAAATGGCGCATACCAAGTCTCCTTCTAGCCGCTTCTCGAACAACAGCAAAAGCTTCTGCAAACAAATTAACATAAGAATATTGCAATCACATAAAATTCCAAAAGCATTTATAACAAATCCTAACCAGCCTGAATATCTGCTAGTGTCTCCCCTTTTCTCAACCTTAGCTTAAACTCGGCAGTTTTTGCAGTCAACTACATAGAACAAAACACAACCCATTATACACCTCACTTGAATAAAAATACTAAAATTAACTGAAAACCAATATCAACACACAAACCTGCTCATCCGAGAGACTATTAATCTGTGGCTCAATCGCATTAACAGCTTCAACAAGACGATGATAGTCCCTCACAACCCAGTAATTCAAACTGCTAAAATCAGCCAAAGTCTTCCTGAAACGACCCACATTCTCCTAAAAAGTACCCATGTTCAAAAAATGAAATGAATATACATAATTCATACAAGCGTATCAACAAACATATGGTGGGCAACCAATAATTGACACCAAAAAAAAAAGGCAAAAATGATATTATCACCTTGACAGAAGCAGCAACAACAATACTACGTGTAAACCGGCAGCTTTGAAGGAAACATGGAGATGAAGAGAAGTGGAGAGAGACGGATGGTTTATTGCAGAGGTGGGTTGTACGTTTAGAAGCTGATGGTCTTACGGAGAAAGAGAAGGGTGGGTTTGCGCATAGAAGAGCTGGTACCGAGGCCATGTATGTTCAGCTTCTGTTTGTGGCTGCAGCTGGGTTAAAACTTAAAAGAGATCGGACCGGTGAATTGGGAAATGTTTATTTAATCAAATTTAATTAAATTTTTTAAATTTCATAAATCTAAATCAAAAAATAAAAAAATAATTTTTAATTTTTAACTAATTAAAATTATTTATCATAGTATGATGATGTCAGCCAGTTCAATCGAAATAATTCAACCGATCGAATTAGTAACTCATTTAATTTTTTAGATCAATAGTTTATTTACCGGTTCGATTTTTAAAACAATAATTAAATGCTAATTTTAAGGGAAAACGACACATAATTATCCTATAAATTAACATAATGATATCATGATCCCTACAAATTTAAAAATGTTAGTTTTAGTCCTTACTGTTATTTGTGGACGCTGGATTTTGCCTGAGGTTCACAATCGAGAATTTGTAATCGGGGCACTAGCGATCCTGCAAAAAGAAGGTAGAGTGAGCGGGAAGCCTCTACCCACTGGTGTAATGGGCATCGTAGGAGCTCTGACGCTCAAGTCAGTAGTGAAGACGGGCGGTAAATAGTGGAAGAGGGAGGTCTGAGGTTACCTTGATCTTTGTAGGCCGCCGTGAGGGCGATGGTCCGGTGTTTAGAGGGGTAGAATGCTCTGAGAGCTCAAGTAAGAATGCTTAAACTCTAATAAGGATGCTTAGGCCCCATCCCGTATTATGAATCTTATATCATTTTATAGGACTGAAAGATTTGCTTTTCTGGCACATGAGCTGCATTTATGGGGGTGGGACCCATATTGTGTTTTAGCATTCATCTTTCGGTGATAAGATGAGTCAGCTGAATGTGTGGAGATTAATCAAAGGTGAAGTGGAACTTTTTCGGTGGAAAGCAAATGGGCTGCTTGACATCGGGGCTTTTACTGGAATATGGACGAGATGCAAAGGGTTCGGGCATTTGGTCAAACCTTGATCTGGAAGCCATTTGAAGGAATTTGGGCTCTGTCTGTTATTGGGCCTGGGCGAAAAGATAATTATACCATTTGCCCAAATATGGCCCGTATAGTTTATTAAATTAAGTTAAATTTAATATTATACTAATTTTAACTTACAAAAGTACTATATTGGAATACACTTTCATTTTCGAAAAATGATTTCCATGGAAAATAGCGAGGCAAAAAAATATTATTTTTTAATCTTTCAATTTAAAAATTAAATCTCCTAAAGAGTGGTGATAGATGTATACCCAAATAACATCTAAGACACACTCTAAACATAAAATTTTGATTTTTTGATTTATATTTATATTTTTTATTTTGCCTAGAGTATGTCTTTTGGTGTGTTATTTTGATGTATACTTATCATTGTTGTCTCCTAAAATATTAAGTGTTCCATTTAAAAAAAATATTAATTTACAAATCATAAACTTAAAAATAAGTACCATTGTCGATATATTTCGATGAAAAAATATTGGTCAAAATGTTTCTTACATTTATAAGAGAATGATATTTAACCATTTATTTTCAAACACTTATATCTCATTCATTAAAACTCCAAATTATATTATGTAAAATTCTACACACATATAATTTTCATGAAGAAACTTCTCTCAAATTCAAATTTCTACAAGGTCGACTCGAAATTAACTTCAAAGTTGCATCTTCTCACATAATACACAATCTGAAAATGTGACTATGCTCATAGAAAATGTGACTGTCCTTATAAAAAAAATGATTGTATTTACAAAATAATAGTAATAATAATAATAAATGTATTGGAGCCCATTAAAATGATATAAATAAGCTTTTTGAATTTTGTCACTCATAAATTTCATTCAATGTGAAACATACAAGTAGAAACAATCTCTGCACTTCTCTCATCTCTCTGTAAGATACTTCACCTTCAGTAGCTAAAATGTCTTCCAAAAATACACTCACTTTAGCTTTTGTTTTACTTCCAACATGAAGAGAACAATTAATACAAATGTTGCAGCACAAGAAGAAACAGAACTAGCTGATGCTAAATCACAAGAATCAGAATTAGATGGTGAGTGAAATCTATTAATGAATTCATTTACTGGAACAAAAAAAAAAAAAAAAAGTGCATCTACTCTAATAACATATAATTATAATGTGCAACAAAAAACAACCAATGTAAATGTTGCAACAAGAAGAAACAGAACAAGTTGATGTTGAATTACAAGAATGTGATGTAGAAAAATTTCTAATTCATGAATGTATTTATATGATGTCCTATTAAAGGACATGTCCCTTAGTATGTGACTTTTAGGAAAGACACAAATCGAAGGGATACGTCCTTATAGTGAAATGTTATAATCATTTAAGTTGTAAGAGTGCATTGAAGAGATATAACTTCTTAAAGGATTGCATCTTGAGCCTAAAGGTATCTCTTCAATGACATCCTTTCATCTCTATAAATAGAACTCTTAGGTTATTCATTTGGCATTCACTTGAAAAAGAAAAGAATTACTTGTTAAAGTCTAGAGAGAGAGTTTCCATCATTTTCCAAGTTCAAGTCCTTGATCAAAATGAGTGCCCCTTAATCAAGAAGCAATCAAGTATCCTGGGAGAACATTAGCTAAGTGATCTGTAAGTGCACCGAGACGGGGCTAATAAGTTCTTAAGGACAGAGGCATCTCGACTTGAATTTATGCATGATAAAAGTGAATTAACAACACATTCCACCTAACAATATTAAGAACTTATTAGTTTGTGTTGCAAGATCTGTTTTTTTTTTTTAAATACAAATATAAAATCAAAAATCAAAAATATTTTGTGACTTGTTAGAACATGGAAAGTTTATTGCATGTGATCCTAGTATGTGTACGGGCCAAATTTGGGCCCAAGGGTAAAATCAACATTTCACCTCTGGGCGAACCACGAAACCAGAAACCCACTAATAAGTCCAGTTTGAGAATCAATATTGGGCCGAGAGACCTCACAAGCCCAAGCCCATTGTCACTGAGAGACCAGATCAAGATGACCTACAGACTCATAAGTTATCAAATTGGAAAAACGCCTAAGCTCATAAACCCCTCCATTAAATTGACTGTCACAGAGGTTCCAACGGGCAGAAGAAAAATAAATGACCCTACCTCAAAAGACTTATAAAAGGAAAAAGGTCTTGGCTTAAAAATAGGGATATTGAGTGCTTTATTACTTGGCCTTCGATTCATCAAACAGCACACCGCCCTCACGGCAAACAAAACGGAGATTGAGGTAACTTCAAGCTTTGTTCTTCATATTTTCTTCTCATCAACATTACTAACTTGGGCGTCGGAGAGCCTACGGCTTCCACCACACCGGTGGGCAGTACTCCCCACTAATCCTACCCTCGTTTTACAGGTTCGCTAGTGCCCCTAAAATTCAGATTCTCGATTGTGGACATCAGGCGAGAACCAGCATCCATAATTTGGCGCCCATTGTGGGGCCTTAGCGAATTATAACGAACGAATGTCTCACAATTCACTCTCCTCAAAACGATTGCTAATGGCTTCTGGCAATGAAAAGACGCCAGACCATATGGCGACACAATTAGCCATGCTCCAAGAACGGTTACAAGCTTTAGAAGAGGAGAATCTGACCATGCAAAACTCCAACGTGAATCTACAGAAGCAGCTGGAGCAGATCTCCTCAACTTGTCAGCGTCGCGACATCCCAGATCAATCCTGCAATCCAGCGGTCCCACCCGCGTTTGACGGACTGGCTGATGACAACCCACCAAATCACCATGATCTGAGGGATCCCCCGACTTCCTCACTCGACCAGACTCAGCAAGTTGCTTCCACCATAAGAAGATAAATGATGGAGTTCAAAGAAGAAATTATTTCCAGACTATCGGGAGTGAGACTACGAAAGTTTAGCCCGCCAGATATGAAGCTATACGATGGAGCGACGGACCCTGACGACCATGTTATAAACTACAAATATAAGATGATGTCAACCGGCTTGGCTCCAAGTCAATGGGAAGCTGGAATGTGCAGAGGATTCAGAGAAACGTTGGTAGGACCAGCCCTGACTTGGTTTATCATCCTACCGTATAGATCGATTGAATCGTACCAACAACTAGCAGAAAAGTTTGTGCAATATTTTGCAAGTTCTTGTAAACTGGAGAAAACTACTGATGATCTTAATGCAATCCAACAGAGGAAAGAAGAGTCGTTACGAAGCTACGTAGCTCGCTTCAACAAAGAGAGGATAAGTATTCTGGATCTCCACCAACCTAAAGTAGTGGAGGCTTTCCGAAATGGAATGCTCTACGAAAACGGACTCTATAAAAAACTCACCAAGTTTCGATGCTACACACTGGATTAGGCCATGACACGAGCCCAAATTGAAATAAGGTGGGAAGAAGACAAGACGAATAAAAGAAGAGAGAATACATACAGCTCACAGGGTGACAGAACGCATGGTGCCTCCAGACGACACAACATGATCCCTTCTCATCACTCAGAAATGAGAATCCAACAGAAAAGAGAGCGTAGACCCTTCCACAAAGATTATGACAGGTGACCTCGACCTTACAAAACCCAAGAGGTAACACCTACGAGCAGACCCGGACTCCCAGACTACAACTTCATGATTTCCCCATGAGAGTTGGTTTCGGTTCTAAAGAAAATGGGAAATGGGTAAAATGACCCCCACGCTCTAGGGAAAATACCCCAAAGAAAGACACCAGAAAGTGGTGTGAGTTCCATAGAGATTATGGCCATATTATGGCTAAATGTGTGGCGTTAAGATTGGAAGTTCTGGAATTATTGAATAAAGGGTTTCTAAGGGACTTACTCACGGAGACATGGAAAGTTATGTTGGCTTGGATAGATGAAAGGGATGGCCAAGGAGAAGCCTCAATTCCACCTCTACTGATTAACAACACGGTTAATTTTATTTCGGGAGGATCAGAAGTTAGTGGTGTGTCATATTCAGCAGCCAAACGACATTCTAGGGCTGCTTCGACCAGCCTTCCTCACTCTACGATGTCGATCGATGGGATGTTTACCAACCTTACTTTGGAGTTTCCAGACGACAGCAGCTCCTGCAATATGAATCCACACCATGATGCTCTAGTAATCTCCTTGCAGGTCGCGAATTTTATGATCAAACGAGTGTTAGTCGACACCGGATCTTCAGCCAACATCATTTTTGCCACAACTCTTGCAGACATGGGAGCAGAATTGGAGAAGATAAGCATGCGAACAACTGTGTTGGTTGGATTTAGCGGAGAACAGAAATTCATCGTGGGAGAAATATCCCTTCCAGTCTACGCCGCATGAGTCAATAAGATGACCACGTTCATGATATTAGATTGTCCATCAGCCTACAATCTTATTATGGGTAGGCCATGGATTCATGAGATGAGATCAGTGTCATCCACGTATCATCAAGTCATGAAGTTCCCTACCAAGTGGGGGATTCAAGAGATAAAATAAGACAGAGCCGCTTCCAGAAGCTGCTACCAAACGACTTTGAAGGCAAAAACCCAGTCTGCATAGCAATTACAGAATTGGTCTCGCAATACGGAGCTGACACTACCTAATCTTGAAGAGCTTAACGAGATCCAGATTCACCCTCAATATACAGATCATAAGGCACAGATTAGAGCTAACTTAGATCCCGAGCTACGAGCCGAATTGATTGAATTCTTGAAGAGGCGACACGACAGTTTTGCATGGTCTCACAAAGACATGACGGGAATCGACCCCGAGTTGATTACTCATGAACTCCATGTAGATCCAGACTACACCTTAGTTAGGCAGAAGAGAATGAAGTTCTTCGGGTTATTATAATCTATAGGTATTAGAGTCGACATAGTTGTTGCAATAGGTCTTATACTATCACTATAAGTTTATCTCATTATACTGAATTTTGGTTGGTGGCCTAGATACCCGGAGTGATTTTTTACTTGCACGAGTTTTCCACTTCATCAATAAAATTACTTGTGTTGATTTTGTTTTCTACTCTATTTTATTTACTTTGATTTATATATACTTTAGACTTAAGGGTGCATGTGTGAATTCATAGAAATAAAAATTAGGATTTGTCTTAATTTATTGTGATAGTCAGAAATTTAGGACGAAATTTGAATTTTCTCTCTCCAATTTGGGAGGAGATAGGGGATGAAAAATAGAAAAAAGTAATATCGGGGACGGGGATGAGGAAAATTTAATACCCATTTTTTTATTCGAGGAATGGACGAGGATTAGAGAACGTGTATATTCGGGATTCGGAGCTTCTCAGAGTTCTCTTTTATTATTTTGGGATCTTCATCCTCTCTCCTGAAATAATTATGAGGGGACGGGGAGAGAACGTGTATATCTAAATATTATCGGGGATTATTACGGGGATGTTGATCATCTCCCTTCCATCCTCATTCTTATTTGTAAGAACAATTAAAATTGAAAAATATGGAAATCTTAACATTCACTCACAAAATTGACGTCCAGTTCTACTACTCTGTGGTCGAGTGGAACTGGATGGATTCTCCTGCGTAGAATCTATAAAGCATGATTTCAAGTATGATTAATATACTTGAGCATTTACGATACTAAACATGTATATGAATGATGCATGTACTCATGCTAACAATGAAGTTAAGGTGTTCCCCAACATCATAAGTTGTTCTGTGATTCCAATCTAACTTATTACTATTAGTCTCAAACATCTGTAACAAAATTCTAGCGAAAATCCTAGATTCATGCTTGATCATCACTAAAATCAATACTATCATGCATCATGAACCTAAGTCATGCTTGGGTTTCATGGGTTGAAAAGAGAGACTTGCATTATCATACATCTTGTCTCAGCAAATAGTGATTGTTTGCGTAAAACGGTAGGGCTTAAGTTAGTTTAAAAAATGGTAATAATCAAGTTTTTACTTAGTAACCAGACATCTTGCCTCATCAAGCAGTGATTGTTCACGTAAAACTGTATAACTTGAATTGTTTAATTAAAAAAAGTGTGTTGGATAAGCTCGATTTCGTAGCCTCTCTAACTCAAGCAATTAAATCTGTATGGGTGTTTTAACACTTAGTACCATAAGATCAACTGGTCTAGAAGTCACTGGCCCAAAACTCATTACATGGGTTAAAGAGAAAGTTTAAGGAAATCAGACACTTCTTCTTTTTAACATCTGAGATCCGAGCAATTAAGTATGTATGAGTGTTTTAACACCGGGTGCCCTGAAGCCAACTGGTTTGAGAGTCACTGGCCCAAAGCTCGTTATAAGGGTTAAAGATGTAGTATTTAAAAATATATATATAATTTTTTGTATATAAATATATTGTCATTGTCGAAAGGAGTGAATTCTGATATAACTTTAGGACAAAAATATTACTCTCTTTTCAACAAAACCTGTGAATATTGTGGGCACAATGAATTGATTGATATTTTGTTTTATATGTGTATGGAAGAAGGGTAAAAATTACATGAGAAATTACTTATTTGATAATTTAGAAAGAAATAAAACAATTACTGACTTTGATAAGAATTCTTCTTTTAAGTTTTCGTTTAAATTAATAGGGACTAGTAATAAGTTGGTTAAGGGTATGATGAACAGTAAAAAAATGTACATTTAATAAAGAGAAATTAATCATTTTACACTTATAGTTTCATTAATCTATTTAATTTAACACATTTGTGAAATAATAATTAAATTTATGTTTAATATATTTTATTGTGATTTTTATTTTTTATGTAGGTGAAATAATATTTTGGATGCATAATTAGAAAAATGGACGTGACATTTGGATTTTGGAGGTCATAAACTTAAAATGACGTTCTAACAGTGTACAATTTTGGAAATTCCAACCTTACGCAATTTTCGTATTTTGGCCATAACTTTTTACTCTAATATCGGATTAAGGCAATTCTAGTTCCAGATAGACCCAGTCACGGTTCCGGTTCAGAATCGAAACCGAACTGGAACCGAACCGGAAGGAACCAGTGGGTTTCGGTTCTTTTCGATTCTGATTCGATAATCGAAATCAGAACTGGTTCGGTTAGGGTTCTCACCCTAGTCGAACCGTTGGAACCGTTCAGTTCCAATATAATATAAATATTTTTTTAATTTCAAGCTATTTACTTTATATTTTAATTTAATATAATAAAATTCAAATAATTAATTTTTTATTATATTATTTGGTAATAATATCTCATTATAATTTTTTAATAAAAATTAAAACCATTTCGATTCTCGGTTCCACAAGTGTGGAACCGGGAACCGGACGGTTCAGTTTCGGTTCGGAACCAAATCGAACCAGTAGCTGGATCTAGAACTTTCAGATGAAAGAAGACTCAAATATCTATAAATTTACTCTTTACAGGATTTTCTAGTTATGATATTTCCAAGACCGAAATTGATGAAAAATCCAAAATGTATTATATGTAATTCTTAAAGACAAAATCAAAAAGGAAAAAAATATAAATGGTGGAGGGTTGTCATCCACTTTCGGTGGATGGTCCTCTCTTTCACATGCAATTGTAATAATTGATATGCAATTGCAATTGTAGAGGTGCTAAGCACCTATATAAAAAGAGGTGTTGAGGACCACAGTTCTGCAGTCTGATTTCCATACATCTCTCTGAGAATTTGTGAATTTTCAGCTCTTATTTGTTTTATTTTTCAAGATTTGTTGTAATTTTTTTTTTCAGTGATAAAAGTATGCATGTTTTTATTCAAATCATGAGTAACTAATTTCATCATGCTGAGGTAAAGAGTGAAGCTCTTAATATGAGAATATAGATTAATCTTACTTATATTATAATATATGAATTGTAATATAAAGATTAATATTTAATTTAAATTTGGACTAATTATTGACAAACTTTGTTACCGCTTATATGACTGGTTTTATATATTTTCCATAATTGAGTACCTAATTGGACTTGTTATAGACAAATGTTATCACCGCCTTTATGGCCGGTTTCATAGGTTTTGACATAATTAATTCCTGAAGTAAATTAACTGGGTAATAATGACAATTTATATATTATAAAAAGTAAGATTTTTCTAAATTTGAAATATCAAAAGTGGATCCATTGTTGCGATTCACCGATCACTTTAGAGAAGATTTGAGGAAAAACCGAATTGTATTTCTATTACTTCAAGAATAAAATACAAGCTTTACAAATAAAACTTTACAAAAAAACCATCAACACTCTCTCTCTATTTTCTCACACATTTTTAGGATGATCTTAAGCTTTCTGGGAAGCCTATATTTATAGCCAAAGTTGGCTACTATTCACTCCACCACTCCACCAGTCATGGAGTTGTTATCATGGAGTTGTTACAAAGTTGGTTGGCTTGATTTCATGGAGTTGGTTGGCTTGTCTTCAAGATTTCGGTGAGTGGATGCATAGGGCATGCATGCTGACTTTTCAACAAATCTCCCATCGGTGAAGATTTGCTCAAAATCTGAGCCGACCATCAATCATCATCTGACAGCTATCCCGGCTATGTCTCTGCACAACTCTAGTTTGTCTCGGGTAACCACCTTTGTTAACATGTCTGCTGGATTCTCATCTGTATGGATCTTCACTAGTCTCAGCAGTTGTTGATCCATTACCTCGTGTATCCAGTGATAGCGAATATCAATGTGTTTCGTCCGGGAATGATACATTGAGTTCTTGCTCAAGTCCAGAGCACTCTGATTGTCACAATGTATCTTGTATTCTGTCTGCTTGATCCCTAACTCTTGGAGAAACCGCTTTAGCCACAACATTTCTTTTCCTGCCTCAGCTATGGCAATGTACTCAGCCTCTGTTGTGGATAATGCAATACACCTCTGCAATCTTGACTGCCATGATACAGCTCCCCCTGCAAAAGTGTAGATGAATCCTGATGTAGATTTCCTACCATCAAGATCTCCCGCCATATCTGAATCTGTATAGCCTTCCAAGATCGGATCAGCTCCCCCGTAACACAGACGAAACTTGGTTGTACCCTTGAGGTACCTGAGAATCCATTTGACTGCCTCTCATTGTTGCTTTCCAGGGTTAGAGAGAAAACGGCTCACTGCACCCACTGCATGTGCAATATCTGGCCTGATACATACCATTGCATACACAAGGCTTCCAACAGCTGAAGAATATGGTATTACTGACATTTCCTCTATCTCTTTCTTGGATGAGGGGCACGAACTCTTGCTCAGTTTGAAATGGTGCGCTAGCGGAACGATGACCGGTTTGGCTTTCTGTATATCGAACCTTCTGATTACCCGTTCAATATACCTCTCCTGTGAAAGCCATAACTTCTTGTTCTGTCTGTCACGAACAATCTCCATTCCCAAAATCTGTTGAGCTGGTCCTAAGTCTTTCATGTCGAAAGCCTTGGAGAGTTCCTTTTTCAGCTGGCTGATCTTCGTTGCTTCTTGTCCAACAATCAACATGTCATCTACATACAGTAGAAGAGCAACGAAATTTCCATCTGGAAACCTCTGAATGTATACACATTGATCTGCTGTAGTTCTTTTGTAGCATTGACCCACCATGAATGAGTCGAACTTCTTGTACAATTGCCTTGGTGCTTGCTTGAGCCCGTACAAGCTCTTTTTCAGCTTGCAAACAAGGTTTTCTTTACCTGAAACCTTGAATCCTTCTGGATGCTCCATGCAGATTTCTTCATTCAGATCAACATGAAGAAATGTTGTTTTGACATCCATATGTTCAAGCTCCAAGTTCAATCTGGCTACCAATCCTAGGATAACTCGGATTGAAGCCATTTTTACCACCGGTGAAAAAATCTCATCAAAGTCAATTTCCATTTTCTGTAGGAATCCTTTGACCACTAGCCGAGCTTTGTGTTTCACCAATTTCCCGCTGCCATCTTTCTTGAGCTTGAATACCCATTTGTTCTTCAGTGCCTTCATTCCATGTGGGAGCTTGACTATCTCATAAGTGTTGTTTTTCTGCAGAGATTCAATCTCATCCTGCATTGCGTGCAGCCATTTGTCTTTGTCTTTATGAGATACGCTTCGTTGAAGGTTTCTGGCTCCCCCTCGTCAGTCAGTAGCAGAATGTATTCTGATCCTGAGTATCTGGCTGATGGAATCCGGCCTCTCTCGGATCTTCGTACTGGAGGTTCTGGCTGTCTGTTGTCATCCGGATCTGTGGATGATCCTGAAGCCTCTGATGGAGCAGGCTGCAGCTCCCCCTGCTCAACACCTCATTCCTCCTCTGGTTCTGCTTCTGGCATGTCTTGCACCCCATCATCATCTGTGGCCACTGGTGTTGGTGCTGGGGTTGTGTCTGGATTTTCATCGGCATTGTCGGCACTGGTTTTAGAAGGCATCTTGGGCTTTTCAATGTCTTCTATTGTCTGGTCTTCAAGAAACACTACATCTCTGCTTCTGATGACCTTCATTTCCTTCGGGTCCCATAACCTGTATCCAATTCTTCTTCGTCTCCATAGCCTATGAAGATGCATGAGGTAGTCCTTGCATCGAGCTTCTGCCTGAGCTCCTTGGATACATGTGCAAATGCTAAACATCCGAATATTCTGAGGTGAGAATATGAAGGATTCTTACCAGACCACACTTTCTCTGGAATCTCGAAATTCAACGGTACAGATGGTGATCTGTTGATCAGGTAGCAGCGGCACAACAACTTCTCCCCAGAATGGCTTTGGCAGCTTAGCCATACTGATCATGCTTCTGACTTTCTCCATAATGGTGCGGTTCATTCTTTTTCAGCGACACCATTGTGTTGTGGGGTGCGTGGAACAGTCCTCTCATGTCGAATACCGTGGCTTCCGCAGTAGGCATCGAACTCCCTGGAAGTGTATTCGCCTCCATTGTCTGTGCGAAGACACTTCAGTTTCTTCCCTTTTCACCGCTCGACCATGGCATGGAACAGTTTGAAATAGTCCAGGACCTGATCCTTTGTTTTCAGAAAATATACCCATACTTTCCGAGAAGCATCGTCAATAAAAGTCAGAAAATATTTGTTACGCCTAGTGAGTTTACCTCCAAGGGACCACATACATCAGAGTACACCAGACTGAGTAACTCTGATTTCTTTGTAGAAGAGAAATTGAAAGAGACTCTGTGTTGCTTACCGAATAGACAGTGATTGCAAGGATCCAGAGCAGTATTTTTGGAGACAGTGATTAGATCCTTCTTTGTCAAGGTAGACAACCCCCTTTCACTCATGTGACCGAGTCTCTGGTGCCACAGATTCTGAGAAGCCTCCCGTTCAGCTACATTAGGCTTTCTGCACAAATCTTCACATGAGTCTTGTATAAGGTTCCACAGATATGTCCTCGGGCGATGACCATGACCTTTTATCATCCTCCAAGTGTCGTTGCTGAAGTGGCTAGCATAACCCTGTTTGTCAAGGGCTACCCCGAGAGTAAGTTGAGCCGAAGTTCTGGAACATGTCTGACCTCCTTCAGGGTTATTGTATACCCTGCATTTGTCCGCAACTGTATTTCACACAATTCCTTCTATCTGAGAAGAACTGGTATTCCCCATCTTCACTGCTCCAAAGTCTCATGCTTTGTATGTTGTGAAGAAATCCCTGTGAGGAGTGACGTGGTAGGATGCTGCAGTATCTACCACCCACTCGACATCCTGAGTTGCGGTGTGAAGGCATGCTTCTTCCTGGCCGGAGCATATAGCTACATCCACCGTAGTAACTACTAGTGTCTCCGCATCATTCTTCTTCGGCTGGTTATTGCCTTGTCCCTGCTCCCGTTGCAGTTTCCGGCAATTTTTCTTCAAGTGGCCTTCTATGCCACAGTGGAAGCACTTGTATGTCTTTTTCCCGTCCTTGGATCTGCCCCTGCTTTTGCTTCTGCCTCTCCTCCCACCTTGATGTTTCTCTTGTTGTCTTCCTCGTTGCTCCGAGACAAGGGCTTCTGTTTGATCTGAGCCCACGTCTTTTCTTCTGGCTTCTTCATTTGACAAGGCATCTTTTACCATAGGCATGGTAAGTTTGCCTCCTGGAGCTGAGTTGCTGAGAGTAACCACCAGAGTCTCCCAGCTATCAGGAAGAGAACTGAGTAGCAAGAGGGCTTGAACTTCGTCTGCCAGTTGCATGTCTACTGCAGACAATTGGTTCACCAGGCTTTGAAACTCGTTGGTGTGTTCTGCAACGGAAGTTCCACTCCGCAGCTTCAGGTTCACCAAACGCCTCATGATTAAGGCTTTATTCCGAGCTGTTTTGGCCTGGAACATGTCTTCCAATTTCCTCCACATTTCATAAGCATCTGTGTCATGTGCTACATGGTGGAAGACATTATGGCCGATCCACTGCCTAATCTGACCCAAAGTTCTGTTGTTGAGTTTATTCCAATCATACTCCTTAACAGACTCTGGTTTCACTCCCTTCAACTCGATGACATCAAACAGGTCTTTACAATGTAAAAAATCTATCATTCTAGGTCTCCAGATGGAGTAATTAGTGGCAGCCAGTTTAATCATTGTACCAGAATGAGAATCCTTCATTTACATTTTAAGTTTTAAAGTTTAAAATGAAAATAGCTTAAAATCGGGGCTGAATTTCACAAATCTGAGGTCACCGTTGCGTCCGGAACGGTCGAAAATGGTGGAATAGACACTTCGTTGGTCTAAATCCGACACAGAGGCTGATTTGTAAATTCCTAAAAGTTCTGGGTAAAACTGTAAATTTCCAAACTTCAGTGGGCTAAATGAAATTTACCAGACTGCTGACGTGGCACTGACGTGGCAGTGTGACGTGGCAAGTGGGACCGGATATGCTGACGTGGCAGGTGACGTGACGGCTGACGTGGCAGGTTACTGACGTGGCGGCTGACGTGGCGGCTGACTGGGTGCTGACGTGGCGCTGACTGGGTGCTGACGTGGCGGCCACGTGTGTCGTCTTCAACCTCTGGAGCGCGTGAGGGCGCGTGGGCAGTGCTCTGTGAAGCGCGCGTGCGGAGTTCTGGGACGTCGGTTCGGTCGCCGGAAAATACCACCGTGCTCGTCTCGACGTGAACTAGCTGATGGTGTGCTCAAAGTTGATTTTTGACAACTTTACCGGAACTCGAATTTTCCGAGCCGAACTTCGTTCTTCGGTTTTTCGATCCCAATGAAGAACCAAAGCTCTGATACCACTTGTTGCGATTCACCGATCACTTTAGAGAAGATTTGAGGAAAAACCGAATTGTATTTCTATTACTTCAAGAATAAAATACAAGCTTTACAAATAAAAGTATAAAACTTTACAAAAAAAATCTCAACACTCTCTCTCTATTTTCTCACACACTTTTGGGATGATCTTAAGCTTTCTGGGAAGCCTATATTTATAGCCAAAGTTGGCTACTATTCACTCCACCAGTCATGGAGTTGTTACAAAGTTGGTTGGCTTGATTTCATGGAGTTGGTTGGCTTGTCTCCAAGCTTTCGGTGAGTGGCTTGATTTCATGTCCTGTTACTACTTGAAACTGAAATTTCCTACCCGGGAAGGGATCAGAATCATATGCGAAAGTCAGAAAATAGCACGTAGTTGTTTCGCCACTCTCTCACGAGAAACCCTCTGCATCGAAGGAAGCACCAGGAAGAGGCAAAGGGGGGAAGACGAGGAAAATCCAAGGAAGGACCCGGGTCCTCGCCCAGATAAAGTTGTCCGGCTAGAGGCAGCCGACGAGTTAGAAGAAGTCAACCTGTTCGGACCGAATAAAAGCATAAAGATAGGGGGAACTTGGACGAAATCCTAAAAAAGAACCTGCTGGAATGCCTACGGGAGTACCCCGACATCTTCGCATGGGGACACAATGACATGCCCGGGATTGATCCAAAGTTCATCAATCACCGCTTGGCAGTAAACCCGACACACAAACCAGTTAAACAGAAAAGAAGAATCTTTAACCAAGAACGGTGCGGATCAGTGGCGTCCGAAGTGGAAAAACTGTTAAAAGCAGGCTTCATCAGAGAAGTCAAGTACCCTGGATGGGTTTCGAACGTGGTATTGGTAAAGAAAGCAAACGGGAAGTGGAGGATGTGCGTGGACTTCACCGACCTCAACAAGGCATGCCCGAAGGACAGCTTCCCACTGCCAAACATAGATCAGCTGGTAGATACGACAGCCTGCAAGGGACTGCTGAGCTTTATGGACGCCTTCTCAGGATACAACCAGGTCAAGATGCACCCTGCTGACGAGGAGAAAACAACTTTTGTCACCGATCAGGGGCTTTACTGTTATAAAGTAATCCCATTCGGATTAAAAAACGCAGGAGCCACCTTTCAGAGACTGGTCAACAAGATTTTCAAACCACTCATCGGCACAACAATGCTGGTGTATGTTGACGACATGATAACAATGTCTGAGGCGTCAGGGTGCCACATGACCGACCTGAAGAAAACCTTTGAGTTATTGAGGAAATACCATTTAAAACTCAACCCAAAAAAGTGCGCATTCGGGGTGGCGTCCGGAAAGTTTTTAGGCTACATGGTGAGCTCGAGGGGCATAGAAGCAAATCCACAAAAGATACAAGCCGTACTGGACTTGAAATCTCCCAGGACGGTGAAAGAAGTTCAAAGTCTAACCGGCAGGCTAGCCGCGCTTAACCGATTCATCTCCCGAGCAACCGACAAATGCCACACTTTCTTCAAAGCCATCAAGAAAGCCCAAAGGGGATCGACTGGACTCCGGAGTGCGAGGAGGCTTCCAACAACTGAAACAATATCTAGCGCAGCCCCCGCCCCTAGCAAAACCTCTCCCAGGAGAGACATTATACTTGTACTTGGCTGTTTCAAAACACGCAGTAAGTTCGGTGCTGGTGCAAGAGGCCGACCGAATCCAAAGACCAGTATACTATGTCAGCAAAGCCCTGTTGGACACAAAACCGGTATCCCGTACATGAACTAGTCGCCCTATCTTTGATCACCGCAGCTCGGAAATTGCGGCCTTACTTCCAAGCCCACCCTATCAAAGTTTACACCGACCACCCCTTGCGATGGATCTTACAAAAACCAGAGGCCTCGGGAAGGTTGATGAAGTGGTCGGTGGAGTTTAAACGAGCACGACATCTCCTACCTTCCGAGGGTAGCAATGAAAGGATAGGTTTTGGCAGATTTTGTTGCAGAATTCACCGAACCCCAGATCTTGACGGTAGGGGAAGACAAGTGGGAGATGTCAGTAGACGGGTCTGTCAGCTCACAGGGCAGCGGAGCCGGGATCGTGTTAAAAAATAACATGGGGGAAGAAGTATTATTTGCCTTAAGGTTCGCCTTTGAAACCACGAACAATGAGGCAGAGTACAAAGCAATCTTGGCCGGATTAAGGCTATGCACAGTAGTGGGAGTCCACAACGTGGTAGTAAGGAGTGACTCTCAGCTAGCCATTCAACAACTAAAGGGAGAATTTCAGGTCAGTGAGCCGACCATGATAGCTTACTTAGCCGAGGTAAAAAAGATGATGGAGAAAGTAGGGAACGTACACTTCGAACAAATCGGACGAGAAGACAACTGTGAAGCATACTCCCTAGCTCGGCTCGCATCCTCAATGAAGACCGAGGATCCCAGAACAATCCCCCTAATCTGCCTCCGAGAAAATAGCGTAGGAGAACTCGAAGTAGGAACCCTGGATAAAGAAGATGAAACTTCATGGCTACAACCGATCAGATTATATTTGGAAACATGAGAGACACCCGAGGACAGAAAGGAAGCCAGAAAACTAAAATTCAAAAGCACCAAGTTTTCCTTAATCGAAAAGGGTACTCTACCGAAGAGGCTACACCGTACCCCTCCTGAGATGCTTGGCGAAAGAAGAAGCGGATTATGTGCTCAGAGAAATCCACGCAGGCATCTGCGGAAATCACACCGGAGGAAGATCAATCGCCTTTAAAGCCTTAAGACAAGGATTTTACTGGCCGACCATGCATCAGGACGGTGTGAGGGTAGCTCAAAAATGTGAAGGTTGTCAGAAAAATGCCAACATCCACCATCAACCGGCAGAACAATTAACCACCATGTCCAGCCTCTGGCCGTTCGCACAGTGGGGGCTAGATATCATAGGGCCAATGCCAAAAGGGCGAGGGCAGGCGAAATATGCAATCGTGGCCAAGACTATTTCACAAAATGGGCAGAAGCCGAGCCGCTATCCACCATCACGGAGAAAAAGGCCACAGAATTTGTAAAGAAGAACATAATCTGCAGGTTCAGAATCCCCCGGGTGATCATCACCGACAACGGGAAACAATTCGATAGCAAAGGATTCAGGAAGCTCTGCGAAGACCTCCAGATCACTTTAAAATTCACCTCGTCAACCCATCCCAAGTCAACGGACAGGTTGAGGCAACAAACAAGACCATCAAGGCAAACCTTAAAGCTCGGCTCGGATCATGCAAAAGCTTATGGGTCGAAGAATTACAGAAGTGATATTGGCACATGGACGACCTACAAAGATTCCACATGGGAAACACCATTTTCCCTATCATACGGATGTGAGGCCGTCATTCCAGCAGAAATCGGGGTAGCAACTCACAGGGTCCGCCACTTTGGGAATGAGCAGAACGAAGAACTTATCAAAAACCACATCGACCTGATCGAGGAAATGAGAGAGAGATCAGCTATGAAAGCAGCAGTCTACCAACAAAGAATGGCCCGCTTCTACAACAGAAGAGTTCGGATCCGCTCCTTCCTCCCGGGCGACTTAATATTGAGAAGGGTCACCTTAAACACCCGGCGACCAGAGGAGGGCTCGCTAGGTGCCAAGTGGGAAGGGCCATACAAAATCACAGAGGTGGTAAGGCCATGGGCTTACTTCTGGAACAGCTGGACGACACAAGTTTAAAAAAGCCATGGAACACCGAGATGTTGAGAAAATACTTTCAGTAAATTCTCCATTCCTCATCTTCTTTGGCAGCAACCCAATAAGGAACAGAAATTCAAATACAAAGTCTCTCTCAAAATGACCCACAGTGAGTTGTAAGAAGGGCAGTATGTCCCCGAATATAAAACTTTCCTTTTTCACCCGCTCTTCTAAAAATAATTTTGCAAAACCGTATTCAAAACCCCGGGGACATACTCAACACGACGGTCCAAAGTCAAAAGCACAAAACCCGCAACTACCCGACCACGGCTACCACCATAAAGAAGCACAAAGTCACACCGGAATCAGTCGACTCCATACAAGCATTAAACATCAGGGACGAAGGTGAATCAGAGTATAGATCCGTGAGAAGCATAGCACGGGGATGAATGATACCCCCCGTAGCGATTGCTTGCTCCAAGTGTTACCAAACATAGGGAGGAATATGCCCTTAAAGCTTCGAACACCTCGGGGTTGGATCTTGTTCCGCCGAGGTCACTTGACTATTCGGCTCGGGGTCGGGTTGCGTCCCACCGAGTCATGCTCGTTGGTCTGAGGACGGGACATTCCCCCAGAACCAAGTATCTCTCTTGGCTCGGGGTCCTCAGGGACATACTCGATGCATAGGATCCGTGAGAAGCATAGCACATGGAGGGATGATACCCCCGTGGCGATTGCTTACTCCAGTGTTACCGAACATAAGGAGGAACATGCCCTTAATATGTCGAGCACTTTTGATCCTCACTTACCCGATGTAATGGATCCGTGGGAAAACATAGCACGGGGGATGATGATGCCCCCGTGACGATTGCTATTCCAGTGATGCCGGACCTAAGGAGGAATATACCCTTAGTATCCCGGACACTCTTTGATCCATTCATCATTTGGATCCAAGAGAGGCGCATCACGGGGATGCGTTGTGCCCATATAGCGGTGCCTGCTCCAACGTGGTAAGGAGGAGCCCTCGCACAATACACAGGCTCCACAGTGACCGGCGTATAGAGGATGTGCCCTTACCATTCAAACGCTCTCTGATCCAAATCCTGGTTCGCCACGACACTGAATTGAAAGATTCAGAATTGTGTTTGGGAAACCTCGGACAGGACGCTGTTTTAAGGAATCTGTGCTATTGTTTACGCTTGTGAAAAGTTTTGCTTTGGGACAAGTGCTAAGTCACCCCCACCTTTTGATTTTATTTTAGAAAGTTTTGTTTTTATTTTTTCGTCGGTCTGACAAAGGACGCCCAAATCAGATTCGACAGGGTTTCAAAGATGGATACACTTCCCATATGAATAAATCCCAAGGATTAACCATTGCTCGGGGCTGGATTCATTCCGCCGAGGTCACTTGAATTCGGCTCGGGGCTGGATTACGTTCCGCCGAGGCCATTCAATTATTCGGCTCGGGGCTAGATTACGTTCCACCGAGGCCATTTAGTTATTCGGCTCGGGGCTAGATTACGTTCCGCCGAGGCCATTCAGTTATTCGGCTCGGGGCTGGATTTCGTTCCGCCGAGGCCACTTGATTATTCGGCTCGGGGCTAGATTACGTTCCGCTGAGGCCATTCATTTATTCGGCTCGGGGCTGGATTACGTTCCGCCGAGGCCATTCAGTTATTCGGCTCGGGGCTGGATTTCGTTCCGCCAAGGCCACTTGGTTATACAGCTCGGGGTCGGGCCACACCCCACCGAACCTATCTTTTGAACTGGGGACGAAACATTCCCTCAAGGCCAAGTGTTCCATACAGCTCGGGGTCGGGTTACGTCCCACCGAGTCGGTATTCTTTAAACTAGGGACGTAACATTCCCCCCCGGAGCCAAGTGTTTCTTACTACTCGGGGTCAGATTACGTCCCTCCAGCTCATATTGTCCTCATAGAGAGGTCTCAATGTTCGAAGGGAAACATGAAGAACGAAATAAAAAAAAAAGCATATATATATATATATAATATATATATATATATATATATATATATATATATATATATTCAAAAAAAAAGATATGAAGTGTCATTACAAAAAACAAAAAGACAAGTGTACACATGGCCCCGTCCGGGTAACCCCTTCTTTAATCAGCCCGCGCATGGGCAGGAAGTTCTTCCTCGACTGGCTCAGACGATGGAGGGATCAGCTCGGTCTCAAGAATGGGAACAACAGCTTCAACCTCAGCAACACGGGAGACCTCTACTTCAAGAATGGGAGGTGGAATCTCAAGGTAGTCCTCGCCAGAAGCAGGAACCTCAGGCCGGCTTTCTTAGGAAACCTGAGAGACCGGGGCAACGGAAATCGGGTCGGGATCCATCACCTCCTCGGAAGAATGGGGAGCCACTTCTGAAACTCCTCCTAAGATATTTCCCCTTTACAGAAACGGATGGCTGCATGGACTGGCCCCATATCCAGGTCAGGCAGCACCATTGGTATGATTTCAGCATAATCACCGACCCTTCAAGACGAATGGAGTCCCTCTCGGCCTCCCACTCGAGCTCCTTATCCCTGAGCTCGGCACGGGCCCGTCCCAGTTCCTCCTCTTTGGCCCGCAGCTTATACTCCACACTGCCCACTTCCACCTTGAGGATCCCAATCTCAGCCCGGGCATCCACCAAACTTGCTCTAGCTTCCTCAGCATTCTTGCGCTCCAGAGTAGCAGCAGCCTTAAGAGCTTTGTTTGTCTTGACAGCCTCGACCGCAGCTAGCTCATGATCCCTATTCCTCTCCTCAGCACTAGCCAACTTGGCCTCCACTTCAGAAAGATGATTCTGAAGCATCTGTGCCTGGACGCCTTCAGACAAAAGGCTTATGAATAGGTCCTTATTTTTAGCCGCCAAATAATTTGCCTGCCGAGAAGAAAAAAGAAATCAGTTTCAAACTAAGTCTGAAAGACACCTCGGATGTAGAAAAGAAGAAAAAGAAATAACCTGAGCCAACTGGGAGCACAACTTTGCGACCACCTCATCGGGTGAAAGGTCCTCAAACCTCGAAATCTTCTCAGGAGGTACAGCCCCGGCCAGCTCATTGAAAGCCGGTACCAAGTGGGAAGTAGCCTCCCTGATATTCTTCCCAAGGTCATCAACACCGAGAACCACAGCACCCTTCAATTTCTTGGAAGGACCCTCCTGCCGAACTTGAGTCTCTCTGCTCGGAGCCTCCTCCTCCTCCAATTCCCGCCTCAATTGGGTATCCACAGCTCCAAACCGACGTTTCCTCCTCCTGGAGGGTCTTGGAGGGCTATCAGAACGGGTGGCACCCATTGGAGGCACCCGAGGAGATGAAGATAGACCCTGAGAACTCGGCCGTTCTGTCCCCGCGGTCACCTTTCTATCCTCGGAAGATTCAGGCCGTTTCGGAGAAGTATCAGCTCCACTTGGGCTAACTTTCTTTGCGGCACCGGTCAACCGATCAATGTACTTTGGTCTCTTCGACATACCTGCAAAAAGCAAAGACAAAAATAAGGGTTCAGGACCTGAGAATACAAAAAAAAAACAGAGAAGAAAAAAGACGACAACATGAATGGTAAATAAACATGGGAGTTGGTTAGAAGATCAACAGACATCTACCTATCCGACCCGAGACCTTAGGAGGAACGGTCCGAACGAGCCCTGATTCAAAAAGCGCCGCATCATTTACCAACTCCCTCCAATGAGCGGCATACCGCCGAGCCCAGAATACCCGCTTCCGGACCTGATGGGAAACCTTGGGAGCATCCCTCCAACAGGCTAGGAGGAATAGAAGAAAAGGGGTAAGAATCCAAACATAAAAAAAAAAACTAAGGGAAGAAAAGCTAAAGGTTAATCTCCTAACCTCCCGCCCTAAAGATGTCCGGAACCAAGATCTCACATTCATCCGACCTCAGGGTCCGTCCCCAATCTCCAGTGGCCCAGAACCAAAGATCCTTGAAATTCTTATTGGAGTCGGGGAGTTTTTGGACGACGTTTGACGAACTATCATAAGCAGAAAGGTAGTACCAACCGTGGTGAGTCTTTGGGTTGGCCTTCAACCGATATAACCTCTTCACCTCTTCAAAAGAAGGTTCGCCAAGCCCCGCCCGATGCCAAGCTATATACAACCCGGCCAAAATCCTCCAACTGTTTAGACTCAGTTGACAGGGGGCGATCTCCATCTTGGCCAGCATCCAGACAAAATAGGGTTGGATTGGCAGCCGGAGCCCGCATTCGAAGAAAGCTGGAAGAAGGGCCACAGAACCCTCGTCAAGCTGACTGGCACGATCACATGGAAGAGAGACCTCAAGGGCAATGTCTATCGGGATGTCATATCGTTGTCGAAGCAGTGCTAGATCATCCTCGGTTATCTTAGAGGGCCGAAACATGTCTAGAGCCGAGCCGTCAAAATCACCGGGCTCCGGATCCTCCCGAGGAACCCTCTAATGATAAGAATCTTGTTTGATCTCAGAAGGAGTGGGGGTAGTATCAAGGTCTTCCACACTGGGTGCCCCCGAGCCCGAGGAAAGCTCTTTAGCATGGGGTATTGAGGGTCTAACAGAGTTTACAGGGGAAGATCTGTTGTCAGACGTTCCTGACATCCTAAGAAATAAAAAGGAAGGGGAAGTCAGTCTATAGCTAAAACTCTAAAACTGCTCAGGAATTTCGAGAAAACTAAGCATGTGGGTTCTAAAATGCCCTAACAAAATCCGACAAGCCATAAGTCACTCCCTAGCAACATCAAAGCTAACAAAGGATTCACAACACACAAAAAGAAGAGAGGTCGTTCAGAAAACTTACTTGTTTTTTTCAGAAAGACTGAAGATTGCACAGCACGGTTTGCTCGTCCCCTAAATTTGCAGGTCACAGCGGAGAAAAAAGAAAAGTGCACGGCTGAAAGGAACTCCGGGAGTACTGAGTCAAGTGAGTCACGGTTGAAATATTCACTGGAAATAGAGAAAGATTTGCCAAAAAGACTGTACAGTGAAAGCCCCGTCTTTTTATAGTCATGAGTGGGACGTCCATGGCCGTTGGATCGGGAAAAGAAACCCGGATGGACGCCAAGTGTCAACTGCAAAAGAGGTCTGCCAAAATCAAACGAACAGTTGAGATCAGCACACTATTAAAACGCCCCTACACGGTCGATTCACTTTCTTTTTTGGTGGGAAATCGACAGATGATTGACAAGTGTCACACTTAGGGAAAACCCTAAAGGTGATTTGATGGGCATTAAACAGACGTGACTGTTGTGCGTCTCAAGAAGAGGTGCTTGAAAAGTGGCGACGAAAATTTCGATTCAACCCCGGATCGACCACCAACAAAGAGATCAGCACACCATTTTTATATATAGTTCCCGGCACCAACTCGTATACTCGTTGGAACCGAGAACTAGGGGACAGATGTTGATGGTGTTTTCAGCCACTATGATATTTAAAACAGCACGACAAGGGTAGAAGGGTAATTCCCTTCTTGGGTGAGATCACTAACACCGACCCGATCCATAAAAAAGCCAGCAGTAAGGGCCCGAGCGTTTTACAAATAAAAGACCGACCACAACATGAAGATACCGAGCACTTTATGATCGGCAACCGAGCACTTGAATTCAAGATGACCGGGCACTTATCAGGTCAACAGAAGCACTCCCGGTACAAAAGACTATCATGACCGACCACATGAAGACCGGGAGCATGGCGGGATATGCTCCAGAAGATAAGTTACCCTACTTTCATGGGAAAACTGAGGAGTCAAAGTCCTAGTATGACAAATGAAGCAAAAGATAGATTTGGTAAAGGTTTCCTTGAGAGAGCAGAAGATTGTTTCAGCTAGAAAACCTCATACTAAGAGGAATCTGATTCATTCACCATTATAAATAGAATGGTAGAGTATGTGTAAAAGGGATCAGAATCATCAAGCTCTGACTTATAAATACAGAAAAGATCTGAGAATCGTGTTTGAGTAATAAAAGCATCATCATGTTTGTGTCCGTGGACGTAGGTCGAATCCAAATCCACCGAACCACGTTAAATCTTTTTGTTGATTGACGCATTATCTATCTTCTGCTAAATTTGTTTTTGGTTCCCACATAACCAAACAAATTCACTATTGAGGGAGGATTACCTCGGGAGTGATATTCTCATATTGCCCTGAGACCAAAATCAGCCGTCAACAAAAATAAATAATCAATTTGTGAGTGTCTCAAGAGCTTACCTAGCTTTAATAAGCACTAGATTTTGTAAAAGAAAGTACACAAATTTTCAGATTTGTGGAGGTGCGTGAAGAAACCAAAAAAAATGAAGACGGGGTTGAGTTGGTCATGGGTTTCTTGTGAAAAAAGAATAAGAGAAGTGATAAAAATATTAGCCATAAAATGGCTGATTTTTATACTAAAATAATAATAAATAAAAAACCCACATATTGAAATTATTTACTATTCCTGTCATTGCACAGTGGCCCGAAATTGAGGTCCAAAATTAACTTAATTACACATGAAATTAGGGAAAATGCTTAACCTCAAAGTTGGAGCCATGTGTTTAACCTATAAAACGACACTAAAATCATTGAAAAATGATATTTATAACTCAAGATATCATAAAAAATATCGAAAACTTTTCATTAGTGATGAAACTGAGAACTTATTCCAAACGGGAAGGGTTACATAGACTTCAAATCCATGAATACATGATTATATGCATAATAGAATATTGTGCATGGAAAAAAACATATCATGCATAAAAAAAATGACCGTGATGGACGTACCATGAAAATCGGGGTGTTACAAAAATATATTATCTTCCATTAAAATAAAAAACATATACGACACATAATATTTACAAATTATTGAATTATAAAATTAAAATAAGAAACAAATTACAGTGTAAAAACATAATCTCTTATTTATTATTAAATTGTAAGATTAAAATATATGTATAATTAATTTTTTATGATTAAATTATTAAATTAAAATAATAAAATAAGAAACATATTACAATAAAAAAATATATTATAATATCCCGTTAAATTAGAATAAAAAATATATGGGGCGTCTAATCCGTATGTGGCATATAATTTCTAAAATTAATTTTTTTTTATTAAATTTTAAAATTAAAAAAATAAATTATTAGAATAAGGAACCTAAAATAATATAAAAATATAATCTCTTATTAAAATAAGAAACCTAAATAGCAATCCCCACAAAACTTAGTCGTGAAATAATTTTTTAAATTTCAGGTATATTATTATTTGTTATTTTAATTTGAATTATTTCTATAAATTTTTATGATTTTTTTATTATTTATTGTGCTTAGAATGTAAACTCTGACTATTCTTGCATAATGAATCTGCACCGATAAATATTTCAACTTTGAAAAGAAATTTTAAGCTTAAATTGAATAAATTATATTATATTTCATTGGAATTCATCCGAAAGAAAAATAAATATTTTTAAAGTTATTATATCTATGGATACAATTTCAAAAGAGAGATAAAAATGAGAAAGAGACTATAATATGAATCAGATATATTATTTGATAACCGAGAGACAAATAAATGAGGTATAAATATTAAGTATAAGTAAATCAATTATCTCTTTTAAAGTATAAAATCGACGAGATTCATCGCATTTGCAAGATCAATACCTAAAATAACATTAGAATTTTTATTATAATATGAAATTATATTTTAAAATATATTCAACCCGCAAAAAATACGAATACCGTACTAGTTAAAAAATAATTTTAACAAATAGAAAAACCACTATATTTTATTTTTATATTGTTAATATTTTAAAATATAAATATAAATTTACTGTTAAATCATAAAAATATTTTTGAATTAAAACAACTATAAGGATGAACTTTGACATTGTATTGAATTTTTTTTTTCAAAATTTAATATAATTTTATTTTCTTAAAATATTGTGCTCAGACGCTCATTCGTTCTAAAAAAAAGGGGTGGACTTTATGCTCTGGTTGCCGGGTCGGGCCGGGCCATGACAACCTTTATATAGCACTAGCACCAAACTCGTTAAATAGCATAATTAGACTATTGAGTTGGTAAAAGCAAAATTTATTTTTCATCAAAAAAAAATATTAAATACTCTTCATTTTAATTTTTAACGGAAACAAATCAAAATTATCTCATTAATAGATTAAACTTTACATTATTTTATAAGATACATTCAACAAATTTTCTAATTAAACAAGGACAATCTCCGCCACCAGCCTCATTCGATAATAAGAGCATAAGAGTTATTTGCATAAGTATATGTACAATATCATTTTTTTTAAAGGTAAAGAACCGGCCAAACCCAAATATATATTTTAACCCCTTACCTCCTCCAGAATCGAACCCAAACGCTGCGCTTTGAAAACGCTTATTTTTGCTATCCCGACTACAACCCTAGGGCATATGTACATTAGCATTATAGGGACAATGTTCTCTACATCGGAAATGTATTGTCCTCTCTCTTTTCGACCTTGCACATATGAACAAGAACTTTGTTCTTCAAAGATTTTTGTGCAGCACCAAGGAGAAAACCTCCAGGATTTTACAGTTGCTTAATGATATCTACAAGACTACAACACTTCCGACTGCGATTTCAATCAATAAAAGCCTTATACCATAGAGGTTGGATGCTTAAGCAGTCGGTCTATACAGCAAGTAACATCCGCTAGCCTGATGAGATTCGATCACTTTCCATAATAATATACCTGGTGTAATCAAATAAAGATTTAACTGATTCAGCAATTCAGCGAGGTAGAAACAGAAAACAACAGATGCATATTGGAATGCTTTTCATTCATATATTATTACTAATATGGAAAGGTTTGGACACGACCACCAGAAAAGACCTGCGGTGTGATCGGTTAAACCACGAACTGAATGAACAAGAACGACCGGTTCGGAATTCTAATGTACTGGATAATCCATTGAACAGGCTAAAATATGGTCATTCTTGGTTAAACCAGTGAATTAGATTGAAGACCAAGACTTGTGAACAGAATAGGAAGGCTTTAATGATTATAAATCTTTCATTTTACTGGAAATATATAGCAGCAGCAACTTCGAACAAGTTCCTTCAGTGCAAGACAATGGTGTGATTCTCATGAAAACATATTGGGAAAAAATTGATGACTTACCTTAACGGTCCGGTCAGCACATCCAGCAAAAAGCTTTCCTTGACAATATAACAAAGCTGTAATGACGGAACCACAAGGGATTGATCCAATAGGTATCGCATCTACTTGAAAGTCATCTCCTGTTAGTTCCTAAAAGTCAATGACGGTGTTGATCAGTTTCAAAAAAGATCAAATTTATCATACATTTCAATAGAGACTAACACAGAATATTAGTAACTTAAAGTTATATCAAATTTGAAGAAACTTCGAGATGCAAATATTGAATCCTCCCTAGAGCCCACAATGTGGGAAGCCTCGTGCACTGGACCTTTTTTCTTCGAGATGCAAATATGTATAATAGTTGGTTTAAATCAGTGAAAAACCAGTTTGTCTAAAATCAAGGGATATAAGGATGACTTGAATATAACTAGATAAACACAATTCTATACCTGCACACTGATGGTTTTGTCCCAACCTCCTGTAAACAACCATTTCCCCTCCAAGCAAACAGCAAAGATGGAACCCTTGTGTGTTGGCATGGACTTCATAAACATATCATTCCTCCAGACCTGAAGGAAAAAATAATTAATAAATTACTTTTGTTGACCAAGTTAATAAGTGTTTAAATCACGACATTCAAATCTTGTGCTCATGCTAGCACGGATGTGTATTACATTGCATTTAATTGAATCTTTCCTCGAACTCATACAGATACAATGTAATTTTATGATGACATTATTTCATGACCATCTTCATAATTACTCTGCTCTATAATGGACTGTCTTGAAAAATTCACAAATTGAAGAAATCAAACTAAATCTTCTTCCTTGCGGATGTGGTGTCCCACCACCAATAAGGACATTGCCATTTTAACCTGCATAAATTTATGATGCTCATAGAGGGCTATATATTCAAATAATCATTAAGCTGATACTCTCTATAACTGAACAATGAATAGCATGCATTTACAGGACCACCTGAGTTCAAGGTCGTTTTAATTCTGTGTGGTGTCAATTGCCCGTTTTTCCATAAACCACTAAAAGAACTATTCCAGATCAAGCAAGTTTCAAAGAATAATAAAAACCTTTATAGATCCATTTTCATGAGATGCGACTATAGTTTCCTGGAAAGCAGTAATAGACAAAACAGAGGACAGAGCTCCCGAACTATCTTCCTCCAAAACTGTCAACAGACTGTGATCACTTAGACTCCACAATCGTATGGTTCCATCCCGACTCCCACTATAAAGCACCCCATTACATACTGCTAGGGTGGACACTGCTAGTTTATGACCAGTCATTGTGCAAGACAGCGTACCATCCTGGAAAACAGATTAAAATCCAGATTATGTATATTGTTTGAAAAGCTGAAGATGTACTTGGAGCAAATCATTTGATAAAAAATTCATTACCAGCAGTGACCATGCTTTAATTGTCCTATCTCCACTGCCCGTATAGAGATATCTCCCTGAAGTGGTCAAAGCATGAATACCACTATATCGCCAGTCTTGTTCCTCACTCCATTTCTTTAATGGTTCTTGTCCAAGAGGGAAACTAATGCTCCATACACATATACCACCTCCACTATCACCACTTACGCATAATGGTTGTTCTTCATCCACATAAATCACGGCCATTACTTTATGCTCATTACCTTTAAAAGTATGTACAAGAGAGAAGTCCTGCATATAAACAAACAGAAGCTACTCACTGCAAAATAGGAAATAAGGCTACAATACAAGAAGAAACAGAAAAGAGGAGGATATTTTCTTTCCAGTCACATCAGAGCAACAAAATTGCAAATGAGCGGAAGTTGCAAAAACCATAGTGAATCTGAATCTACAGCAACTGGCAATATGAAAAATGATATTTTCACATGAGCAATGCACTCTGTTAAGGTCAGAAGTCAGAACCCTATAATATATCACTGAAAGTTCCATTCAAACCCTGAGCAATACCACAAAATCACCAATTTGGTTCTTTTTTTGCAAATAAATAAATACTTTCTGAGTATTGTTGAGATTTGAAACCAATAGACTTCATTCATTAGGACTCTTATGAACATTTGGCCCATCGTGAAGTGTTCAATTTATTAAAAAGAAAAATGATAATACTTTATATAACTAACAGGTCTTACATGAATATGCTAAACTGAAGAAATATTTACCTTTAAAAGAATTTATCCTATATAACAAATGCTGGGTAGGAACTACTAGTATTCAAAAATTTATACCACTAAGAAATAAATCACAAAAAGTTACTTGTACAAAACTTCTACAAACACTGAATATGGTTCCATATCAATTACAGCACTAAAGACACTTAAATTATAGTTTCCTTTAAAATGTGTACCTGCAATGACCATACATGGATTGATTTATCAAATGAGGAGCTAAACAAGAACCCCCCTGCAAGAGAAAAGAAAATACACATTTAAGGAAAAAAAAAGTTACAAAGAAACTAATTCACAACCAGTGTTCTAAAAATCGGCCTAGGCGGCCCCTAGGCACTAGGCAGCCCTAGTCTGTCCCGAATATAGAGAAAATCGGTCATTTAGGCAGTCTGTGGGTCAAGCGGGTTCTAGGCAAGTTCTATGCGGGTCTAGGCAGGGTCTAGGCGGGCAGGTAAAAACAAATGTGTTATTGGTATGATATTTGATCCAGATCTATTGTAAATTGCACAATATGAAAGATGACATGAATACAATTTTTTTTCAAATAAAGAAAAATGACATAAATACAATTTTCTTTTTCAAATAATCCATTACATAATTACAAAAATAATTACAATTTTTTTGAATAAAATAATAAAACTGCCTAGCACCGCCTAATCCGTCCGTCTAGGCGCCGCCTAGAAGGCCTAGGCACTAGGCACTGCCTCACCGCCTGACTAACGCCTACGCCTAGCATTTTTTAGAACATTATTCACAACCTCATTCTAGATCACTCTTCTGGAATGTAAGATTTCACAAATAACGAAAACAAAGGTGATAACAAGCGATAAACAAGAGTGTTGAGCTGAAGCAAATGGCCTGACTTGAACTTCAAGAAATTGTGCTCTGTAGACTTGATGTGACCAACAAAAAAGAGAAAACAAAAACAAATTCCCATTCAAAGGAGTGACTATACTATAATTAAAATTAAGCAAATGGATAGGAAGTACAATGCTCTACTGAGGTGAGCATGGGCAAAGAACACATATACTCCTGCCACGTGCATTTACACACGTGATACTAGGCTGTTGACAATTAAGAGCAAGCTTAAGCTCTGATTACAAATATAACCAAGGAGGAGTAACCATATATTCATGGACCTAGCATGGCAGGTTTTGGAAAACAGGAAATTAATCCATTGGTTTGGAGTTTGGTTAAGAATTCTGTCATCTAGCTGGGAAATATTCCCCTGCATTTTATCATTAAATGAAATATGCCAGTCTACACTGCAATTTGACACCCACATGACAGGGAACCAGCGAGACCCAATCCTTGACAATACCGAAGACAACCATCCCCAAGGACATGAGTTGGTTCTCAAGTTTCAGCATTCTGGGGAAATTAAAATCAGATACATAGACACAAAACCCACAGGAAGAATGGGAAGAACATGAATGAGATGGCACCATCTTAGCAAATAAGGGCATTGTTTGAAATCCATACCTCCAACGGCTAATCCAGTAACACAGTCACGATGGCCCTGCAAGTCCTTGAACTTGACATTGTCCTCTGAGAGACCCTCAACTAAATCTTTGACAGCCCTTGTCTCCCCACCTTGATCAACATCAGCTCCATCACTGTTTTCTGCTCCCAATAACTCATCTTTTTCTTGAGTTTGGAATCTTCCCTTGGGCAAACAAGACAATTCTCCAAGAACCAAACAATGACTTCTTTTCTCCAAATTAACCAGCCCATCGTATCCAATCATTTTATCAAATTCAGGTTTAATAATCAGTTCCCTAATGCACTTCCACACATTGGGCAAAAGTGGACGATTGCCTGGATCAATATTCAAACATTGACAAAACATCAGCTGTAAAGACACAAATTCAGAACCAAGTTTATTTTCCAACAAATAAGTTACTTTCTCCATCCAAGCCATGTACATCCCCAAACAATCTAAACTATTATCTTCACTTGCTTTTGTGCTAACACAACATATATAATCAACCAGCCCTTTAGTAAATTGTTTCCCAATAAGAAGTGAAAGCAAGATACAAGCTAATGACCAAACATCTGAGCTATACGCAACTGAATATCTAGACTCCCCGCATTCCAACCGAATTCCCTCTTTCTTGAACAACTCAAACAACACTTCCGGACTCAAAAATACATTGCTTTCCAACAAATCATTCAAGAAAATTCCCACTTCTTTATCACAAATCTTTCCTCCAATGCAATTAACTTTAGCAACATTTTCAGCAACCCTCTTTCCCATCGCTGAAACCCCACTCAAATCAACATACACATGCCCAAAATCATCAAAACTAAAGCAAGAAAAACCTAAACAACCAGCAATCAACCCCTGTTTATTCAAACCAATCAATGCTTCACAAATTTCCATACCCATCACTGCAAAACTAGATAATCCATCATTTTTAAAACCATGTCCATCTCTCAAAAAATCTAACCTTTCTATCTCATTCAATCTCTCACACACTAAACAAAAAACCCCATCTTCCATGTCACCCCACAAGCCCAAAACTCTACAAAATCTAATCTGTTTTGAAGCAGCCCTCAAAATCAAACCCAATTCATCTCTCACTTCCTCTCTCATTCCACTCAAACAATTCATAACTCTCGTTAAATAACTATACTTGAACACAGAATCATCACCACAACACAAAGAACCAAGCTTAACGAGACTCACCCTTTGACTTTGATTTTCCCTTAAACAACCAAAACGCAAGCCACGACCTTCTTCAACCTTCGCTTCAAGCAAAACGGCGTCGTTCGGGAGAACATACTGCTTCCAAAACGAATAAAACTCATTCGACCAAGTCCGAGGAATGAAACCAAATTCAGGGACATTTTGGGAATTCTTTCGATTGTTGTGGGGTTTTGGCGATGCGGGTTCGATGAGGCGGAGGAGGTCGATGTTTTTGGGGAGAAAGGTGGGGCCCAGCGGTGGATACTTGACGAGTACGGTACACGCGGGGCAGCGAATTGTGAGCGGGAACTTTTGAGGGATGTTCGAAAGGCAGGTCTCGCAGGCCGTGTGACCGCAGGTGAGCACGCGCGGAATTGTACACGCGCCGTCGTAGGATTGTAGACACACTGGACACTCGGGTGGTTCCATGGTGCGAGGTCAATGCTGCAAGCAGGATGAACACGTAGTTCCTTTCAAAATGAATAATAACGTACGATCCTAAACTTTTGCATTTTGCAAAATAAATTTATAGTTTGTTTATTTATGTCAAATAAGTCCTCAAATCCTTATCACATAAATTAAAGGGAAATTAACAAAACTATCAAAAATAATTTGTCATTTGCCAAAATGAGACACAACATTTGCATTTTGCCAAAATATTCAACTTCTTTGAAATAGACTTAGGAGAATCTAATTTCTCCGAAGTCTATCCCGTGTTCTTTGAAGTATTAATTTTTTTACTTTTTTTTTTAAAAAAAATCAAAGATCCGAAGTCAATTTTTCGAAATTCCGTCGTTTCAAAAAATATAAATAGTCAAAGTCTCTGGAGTGAACAAAATACGACAAAAAATCTTCAAGTAATCCATTATTACTTAGGATTTTTGAACTCTTATCTGAAGTTGATGGCTGGTTTTGTTCCTTATTACTTCTCGACGATGAGGCATTCACTTGATGCTAGAATATTTGGAGAACACGGCCTATTGTTGGGGTACATACAATAAATATAGAAGATATTGTCGGATATAGACGATATTTCCAGATATAGACAGCTCGACCTATTGCGCGAGATGGGATTAGATAACTTTTTTTTACTTTAGATGCCCAATGTATGGTTGATTATGTCGGATGTTCATCAGTTTTCGACTTGGTTGTTCGGGCAGAGGTTGGATATTACGTCCGACCTGATTTGTGAGTCTTGGGGTGCCCGATTTTGGAAGATATGCAGTTTGGTCCCATGATGGCTAGTAGTACAAAATATGACTTGATCAGAGAGTTGTCATGGATATGGTATGGGACCGAGACTGATAGAGATAGAGCACTTATTGTTTTATGATGGCCGATTACACGCGTTGAAGCGGATGTACATCAAGCTCGGCATTCGGCCTCTAGAGGATATCATTCAGTTGATCATTGTACCAGATATCGGTCACACGGATGAGGTCAATATTTTAGACATCGTCTTGCTAAACTGCATACTTCAGATAAGAATATTATACTAATTAATTTATTTATATTTTATATTATAGACAATTCTTAAAAAATTATTTTGTTTCTGCACGGTCATAAGGTGGATATATGAGCCTTTATTATAGGGCATTGGTGATTACGCCCAAAAAGTACTTACGATTATCGCAATATAGTTGGGGTGTCGATTCCTTAGAGAGATGGTTACAAGGAACTGATTCACTAATGAAAACGTTAGCAGTAACTTAATGAAAATGAATAGATTGAATTGGTGATATAAAATAAAAACTATGGAAAATATGGAGGAAATATCAATAGAGAGAGGCAACAAAGCGTCGGGAATCCCTCTTGTATTAACTTCCTATATTCAGTTATTGATTCATGTTATTACTCAATTGAAGGTTTCACATCTCAAACCAACAACCGGAAAATATTCAATTCAAAACACATAAAATTCTAAAGTAATCGATGAATTATCTTCTCTATGTTAACAGCACACAAAGTTATCTTTATGACATATCTAACGTCGACAATATACCCTCAGGCAATACTACAACAGAAGACCAACTCATAAAATAACTTTATCAGTCACAACTGGGTTCCCCAATCACACATAGAAAAAGCATGACTATTCATATATGCAAGTTGAATAAACACAGTCTCTGTATTCATAAATCGTAGAATAATAAAGAATAATAAAAACCAATTGTATTAAAAGTTTAAGAGTATTTAAGAATCAACAACATGAACATAAGAGTTTAAATACAAGAGTTCATCCTTAGCTTTGCCTAGGAGATTAGTTCTCAATGTAGAAGAGAGACATAACCTTGATATATCGAAGAGACATCTTGTCGGGGTTGAATATTCTTCGTTTCTCTCTCTCAAAATTATGTTTGTGGCTATTTGTTGTTTGTTTTCTCTCTCTTTCTCTCCTCATTTCTCCTCTTTTAGGGTTTTGGACGAAGTTGGGTTTATATAGAGAAGTTCTGGAGTCATTGTGCGTATAAAACACATCTAAATTAGGTTCCTGGTGTCTTCCGGATGTGTATTGATTCCGTAGGCGCATCGCGACGCCAAGAAGATGGGCGTCGCAACGCGCGACAGTTTTTTGATTTTTTCCTTCTTCGTTTCAGTTCTTCCCGCGTGCTTCCGATGCGTCCGTAAGGTCCTGAAACATATGTAAGTGCTCCATTCTTCATGTTCATTGCTTCCTAATAACAAATCACAAAATAAACTCTAATTAAGATTAAATACATGATAAACAAGTCGAGTTAGCGATGTTCAAAGTACACTTTCATGCACTTATCACAACCCACAATCAGCTTATTGCCAGTCCCTAGCAATTCAAACGCAAAAAAAAATAAAAACTAAACTAAATAATTAAATAAAAACTATCTAAATCACTTTCGTAGGGATCACGATTGCGTTTAGCGTATACAACAAGCCTTTAAACCCCTAGGCGACCCTAGTGGATGTGTTATAGTCTCGTGAGGGCTTACAATGACGATACCCACAAACGTCATTTAAAACACATACATTCATGCAAAATGAAATAACAAAATGAAAATAGTCCCAATAATTACACATATTATTGTCCTCAATAATACCTACGGATCAAATCAGAGAACTGTCAAAGTACTCAATGCAACTCGAATTCAAGTCCATGAATAAATCATCTAAGCCAGACTCATAGTGTGTGTGTGTAAATGTTCATTCACAGCTTGACTCATAGGTAAGCCAACTCGATGATTTCGTTTAAAAATTGGGATCCAATGGGTCAAACCAACCTAGATATCTCAAATGTGCTATGTAATTGTCTTTATGTACTCAGTATGATATGATTTTTTTCTTTTTCTTTTCTCTTTCTCTTTTTCCAACTTTTCTTTTCTTTCTTCTTTTTTTCAACACACCTACCCTTTAAGGTAGCATTTCTCCTCATGGTAGTCCTAACACTCGCCCATGGGTAGCTTCACGTTTACGGTTATAGGTAGTTTAATTATTTTCTTTCGAGACTTTCTCTTTTTATTTTTAACCATACTGCACATCATAACACTAGCAAATTAGGATAGAAATCTAAGCAAACCGTCATTCATCGACATGCAATTCTTCAACTAGTCACCTTGCCAACTACATAGGCTTTCACTGCTAAAAACTTATAGTTAAGTGCTTACGAGTCTAACCTAAATCAATTACTCAAAGCATCACATACAAGTACATTAAAGAACTTATCATTTCTAAGATTTCACCCAAAAGCGAACAATATCATCATTGGATTTATGTTTTACTATTAAGGACTAAAAACAAACAAAATATTTTTTTTATAACAGGTATTATCACTCCATGCACACACTCTCACACTTAAAACTTGCATTGTCCTCAATGTAAGATAAATACAAAGAAACAATATTAAGGAACAACACTACCAGGCATGGAGTTGACCAGACTCTTGCTGGTAAGATTTTAGTTAAGTGGATGTGTTAGGTTTGCTAAGACCTGCATAATTCTTATGCAAACAATAAACTGCAATTAGCACACAATAAAATTAAACTGAAGTAAATAAAATAAATAAATGAAATAAATGAAAATAAAGGGTTGCCTCCTTAATTGTACGTGCCAAATTTGGACCCAAGGGTTAGACTGTCTTTTCACGTCAAGATTCTATACTAAAAGCCCACAAATATTGGTCCTTTAAAAACATATTGGAAAGCCCAGCCCATTAGACTTTATTCTACCAGTACGAAACACTACAAATGAAAAGGCTAAATAAATGAGACAGCATAAAACATGATTGTTACTTTTTCTAAACATAAAACATGTGCCAACGCCGAAAGTTGGATCCAAGACACGTTATGGAATCCATAGCCAGGTATATCAGCACATTGTAGACCCACTGCCAGCTTCCATTACAGCTACGAAATATTCTCTTTTCAGATCTATAAAAGGGAAGATAACTCAAGGTTCAAAGGGGCAGAAAAGAACACACTTAAAAACTTCTATTCTCTGATACAAATTCTGAGAATTCTATTCCTTTGTTGCCGCCCTCACGGCTATCAAAAGAAAGTAAGGTAACAAAAAGCCTTATTTCCTCATATTACATAAACAGCATCTCATTCCACTATACTGACTTGGGCGTTGGAGTATACCCGGCACCCACCATACCGGTGGTAGTCAACTCCCGTTCATTTTATCTTTGTTTTGCAGGATCGTTGATGCCCCCAATCTACAAATTCTGATTGTGGACCTCGGGCGAAAACCAGCGTCTACAATTTGGCGCCCACCGTGGGGCCTTGGCGATTTATAGCAAACAAAAGATTTCAGTCAGCAAATCTAATTGTCATTCATGGCTTCAAGCAGCGAACTGACACCAGATCCAATTTCAGCCCAAATATCTGTACTACAAGAACGGTTACGAACTTTAGAGGAGGAGAATTTGACCATGCGAAGCTCCAATACAAACCTTCGAAAGCAGTTAGAATTAATCTCTTCCACCTCTCAACAACGTGATTCTCCGGGTAATACCAGTAATGATTTAATCCCATCCAATCTAATGGAAACATTCAACGGTGTGGCAAATGACACGCCTTCGCCAGGAGACCACCCAAGAAATCATACAGTTCCGCCAATTTCCCCAGCCGACCAGGCTCAACAAATCGCTTCCAACATGCGCAAAGAAATGTTAGAGTTCAAAGAAGCAATATTGTCCAGTCTACCAGGCGTAAAACTGCCAATAAGGAAAAGTAGAGCTGGGACAATTTCTGACACACCATTTTTCGAGTCTATCACCTCTGTAGAATTGCCAAGGAAATTCAACCCTCCAGATATGAAAATGTATGATGGATCTACTGACCCAGACGACCACATCATCCATTACAAGTATAAAATGATGTCAACAGGCCTGACCCCTCGACAATGGGAGGCCGGAATGTGCAGAGGATTTGGGGAGACACTGGCGGGTCCAGCCCTAACTTGGTTCATCAATCTCCCGTATAGGTCCATCGGGTCATACCAACATTTGGCAGACAAGTTTGTAGAGCATTTTGCGAGTTCTTGCAAAATTGAGAAGACTTCAGACGACCTCTGTGCCATTCAGCAAAGGAAGGGTGAATCTTTGCGGAGCTACGTAGCTCGCTTCAATAAAGAAAGGATAACAATCCCGGACCTCCATCAACCTACTGCAGTAGAAGCATTCAGAAATGGTTTGCTCCTAGATAGCGGACTTTACAAGAAACTCACTAAATTCCGATGCTACACGATGGATCAAGCCATGGCTCGAGCTCAAATTGAGATAAGGTGGGAGGAAGATAAGAGGAACAAGAGAAAAGAGAGTTTTTCTGGTTTGCAATACAATAACACTCAAGATACTACTAAACGGCGCAAAGAATTTCTCAATAAAGCGCCTCGGCCAACAGACAGGAAGGATCTTCCGAAAACAAATCAACATTTCAACCGAGACTACAAGCGCCAACCGTTAGCTTTCAGGGGACAAGACAAATCTGCCAACAGGGAGAGACTCCCAGACTACAATTTTACTGTTTCCCCTGGAGAGCTGGTTTCGGTACTCAAGAAGATGGGGGGCGAAGTGAAGTGGCCTCCACGCTCCAAAGATTATTCAGTCAAAAAAGATACCAGCAAGTGGTGTGAGTTTCACCGAGATTATGGTCACACGACAGCAGACTGTGTTGCTTTAAGATTAGAAGTATTGGAATTGTTGAACAAAGGGCACTTGAAGGAGTTACTCACTGATAAAGGCAAGGCTACAATAGCCAGGAGAAATGACAAGGAAGATGGCCCCATACCACCACCACCAATCAACAATACTGTAAGTTTTATTTCAGGAGGTTCTGAGGTTAGTGGTGTTTCATATTCCGCAGCAAAACGACATGCCCGGAGTGCCACAACAGGTCTTTTCCATTCGACTATGTCAATAGAGGAGATTTGTACAGACCTTACCATTGAATTTTCAGACGACAACAATTCCACCCGAGTGAATCCGCATCACGATGCGCTTGTGATCTCATTACAGATTGCAAATTTTATGGTCAAAAGAATCTTGGTCGACACAGGTTCGTCAGCAAATATCATCTTCAGGGCAGCCCTGTCCGACATGGGAACCGAGATTGAAAAGATCAACAGGAAATCAACCGTTCTTATCGGGTTCAGCGGTGAACAAAAATTCACCATTGGAGAAGTAACTCTTCCAGTCTACGCAGGAGGAATCAACAAGTTAACTTCATTTTTGGTCTTAGATTGTCCCTCAGCCTACAACTTGATCGTAGGCCGACCCTGGATTCATGAGATGAGGGCAGTCTCGTCAACTTATCATCAAGTGCTCAAATTTCCCACAAAATGGGGAGTTCAGGAGATTGTTGGAGACCAACACGCTTCAAGAAGTTGTTACCAGACTACTTTAAAGGCGAAACCTCAGACGGCATAGCAATTAATGGAGGGATCCGGTGTTACATCACCAGATCAGCCAAACGTGGAGGAGCTAGACGAAGTCTCAATACACCCAGAATACGCAGATCACAAAGTACCTATTGGAGTTAATCTGGATCCCAAACTACGATCCGACCTAATTGATTTCCTGATGAAGCGACATGATTGTTTCGCCTGGTCACACGAAGATATGACCGGGATTGACCCAGAGTTGATCACCCATGAGCTGCATGTAGATCCAAACTACACTCCCGTCAGACAAAAAAGAAGAAAGTTTGCCCCGGAGAGAAATCAGATCATCAATGAAGAGGTCCAAAAATTATTACAGAATGGAGCCATCAAGGAGGTTCAATTCCCAGATTGGTTAGCTAATGTGGTAATAGTACGAAAGAAGAACGGGAAATGGAGAGTTTGCATCGACTTCACAGATTTGAATAGAGCATGTCCCAAGGATTCCTTCCCATTACCTCATATCGATTCCTTGGTTGATGCTACAGCAGGTCATGAGTTACTAAGTTTCATGGATGCATATTCAGGCTACAATCAAATTCTCATGCATCCGAACGACCAGGAAAAAACTGCATTCGTCACCAACAGAGGCATATATTGTTATAAAGTGATGCCATTCGGACTCAAAAATGCTGGAGCAACTTATCAACGAATGGTGAACAAAATGTTTTCTCAGCAAATAGGGAAGACCATGGAGGTTTATATAGATGACATGCTGGTGAAGTCAATAGAAGCCGAGCAACATCTGACACATTTGGAGCAAGCATTCGACACAATGAAGAAGTACGGTATGAAATTGAATCCAACAAAATGTGCTTTTGGTGTCGCTTCGGGGAAATTTCTTGGGTACATGGTCACGCGACGAGGGATTGAAGCCAATCCAACTCAGATCAGATCTATACTTGACATTCCTTCTCCTTCCACTCCGAAAGATGTCATGCGACTTGCTGGGAGGATAGCCGCACTTAATAGATTCATTTCCAAGTCAACCGACAAAAGTTTTCTATTCTTCTCAGCATTGAAGAAGGCAAAACACTTCGAGTGGACTCCAGCTTGCGAAAAGGCGTTGACAGAACTCAAACGATACTTATCTTCTCCACCGTTGTTATCTAAGCCAATCGACAATGAAAGACTTTTTCTCTACTTAGGAGTCTCAGAGCATGCTGTTAGTGCCGTCCTGATCCGAGAAGAAAAAGGAAATCAACTCCCAGTCTACTATGTGAGTAAAGCATTGTTAGATGCCGAATCACGCTACCCTCATATGGAAAAATTAGTACTGGCGCTGGTAACTGCAGCAAGGAAGCTACGACCATATTTTCAAGGGCACCCAATCACTGTCTATACGACCTATCCAATGAGGAGCATTCTTCATAAACCCGAGCTTTCAGGGAGACTGACCAAGTGGGCTGTGGAACTTGGAGAACATGACATCACGTACCTACCACGTACCGCGATCAAATCACAAGCACTTGCTGATTTTGTTGCTGATTTCAGCTCCAGTCTACAAATATCAGCAGAACAAGAAATACACTGTATTCATCCTTCGACTACTTGGGGATTGACAGTCGACGGATCGAGCAATAAACGTGGATGCGGTTTGGGGATTGTAATTACAACTCCAGAAGGCGATGTGATGCAACAGGTGATTAAATGTGGGTTCAAAGTCTCTAATAACGAAGCCGAATACGAAGCCCTCATAGCTGGCTTAATTTTGGCCCAAGAGCTCGGTGCCAAGAAGATCGAAGTGAAATCAGATTCTCAATTAATTGTCAATCAATTCCAGGGTTCATATCAAGCTAGAGATTCACAGATGGTTTCTTATCTGAAAAAAGTAAAGGAAATTCAGTCGACATTTGAGAAGATAACCATTTCTCAAATCCCCAGGAGTGAGAACAAGCACGCAGATGCTTTAGCAACACTGGGTTCGGCAATTGAAGGAGGAAACACCCAGTCCATTCCAGTCGTATATTTGCAGTGGCCTGCGATATGGAAAGATGGAGTCGAAGAAGTTTCAACACTCACGTCAGGCGACTCATGGATGACTCCAATTGAGAAATATTTACAAAATGGCATGCTTCCAGAAGACAGAATTGAGGCTCGAAAGATTCAACGACAAGCTGCCAGATTCACACTACATGATGGGCAACTTTTGAAAAGATCACTTTCTGGTCCCTATCTTAAATGTCTCACTCCAGAGGAAGCCCGGTATGTGTTAACTGAACTTCATGAAGGAGAATGTGGAAACCATTCTGGTGGAAGAAGCTTAGCCTCCCGAGCCCACACGACAGGATACTATTGGCCATCCATGCGTGCTGATTCGACAGAATTCACTCGAAAATGCGAGAAATGTCAAAGATTTGCCCCCATCTCACACCTACCACCGGAGAAATTGAAGCCGATTCTGTCACCTTGGCCTTTCATGAAATGGGGAATGGACATCGTTGGGAAGCTACCTACAGCCCCTGGACAGCGAGTCTACATGCTCGCCCTTACAGATTATTATTCCAAGTGGATCGAAGCAGAAGCCTTTGCCAAGATACGGGACTTAGAAGTGCAGAACTTCGTTTGGAAAAACATCATTTGTCGATTCGGTTTGCCGAAGGAAATTGTAACTGACAACGGGTCCCAATTCATCAGCTACCGTTTTCAAGACTTCTGCAAGAATTGGGGAATCAAGTTGAACTTTTCAACTCCTCGTTTTCCTCAAGCGAATGGTCAAGCTGAATCATCCAACAAGACAATCTTGAATACAATGAAGAAAAGATTAGAGAAATCAAAAGGAGCGTGGGCAGACGAACTTCCAGGTGTCTTGTGGTCCTACAGGACTACGGCCCGGTCATCAACTGGACAAACCCCATTCTCCCTTGTGTTTGGGTGTGAAGCAATGATCCCAGTCGAAGGAGTTGTTCCAACTCCTCGATACCAGTGGCTCGACGAAAACTCGAATCTACAACTCATGAGTTATAGCCTTGATACGGTTGACGAAACAAGAGAACGAGCTTCCATACGACTTGCAGCACATCAGCAGAGAATGGCCAGATATTTTAACAAGAATGTTAGGTGCAGAACGTTTAAAGAAGGAGATTGGGTCTTACGAAAAGTATTTCAGAATACCAAAGAGGTAAAGGACGGAAAGCTAGGACCAAATTGGGAAGGCCCATACGTCATTACGAAGATTGTTGGGCAGGGCGCCTACAAATTGGAAACGACAGAAGGTAGGCCAATTCAAAATAGCTGGAATGCAATTCATCTCAAACGGTTTTACCGGTAATTTTTATTTTTCTTTTGTGTTGCCCGTTCGTCCAACCAAGTATTTTATAATAAAATGTTGTGTGATCAAATTTGTGCGTTCTGATATAGAGAAAATATAAATAAAACCTTTTAATATATAGCAAAATGAAACATTTTTGTACTAGTAGGTTTCCCATAACAAAAAGATAGTCAAAAGTAAAATATAAATATTCATTCCACGGCCGTATCAGTCGACCGAACTTCAGGGGAGTGCTGAGCTTCTACCATTGGAACATCTGCGGCTTGAGTGGGAACAGAAGGAATAATTTCAGTCGTTCCAGGGACCCCTACCCTCTCAGCCTGTTTCTCCATTATGGCTATTTCTCCCTCGGCTTCTCCAGTAGCCATTTCTTCTTCTCCAGCAGCCTCCTTTGAAATCACTTCTTCTCCCTTTTCTTCTTCTTCATCCTCGCTTGTAAGTGAAACCCCAGCAGCTAACCTCTCGTATTCACGAATCCATTTCCTCGGCTTCCAAGCGACATTTTGGCCAGCTAAATATTCTTCCATTAGGTTGCTCCTCTCTTTCATCATTGACTCGAAGGCAACCAATTCGAGTTGGTCAAGCAATTCGGCCTTTTCCTTCCTCAAGCTCTCCAAACTCTCTCTGAACGCTTCATTGGTAGCCTCAGACACTTCTTTCTCCAATTTCAATGTCGCTTGAGTATCTCTCAACTCTTTCTCTACCTCTCTCAACTTCCTTTCAGTAGCGTCAAAATTTGTTTTCAGCTCCCCGAAATCCCTTCTAACTGATGTGTTTGCTTTTTCTAAATCCCTCATCCTCCTCTGGCTTAATTCAGCATACTGTTGCATATAGATGCCACATTCCATGACCTGAGAGAAATTCTTTTTAGTACATTCCATACGACTTCAAAATTGATAATATATTTGATAAATTTATACCTGGTAACTTAAAGCCGAAATCTTCTTGCTTGTTTCTGTTGGACCCAATTCCATCAGACGCTGCTCATCCTCTTCCAGCAGCAGACGTTTAATAAACTTAGAAAGGCTAGAAGGGTCTGAAATTGCAGTAGACCCATGAGGAATCCTCACTATAACGCCTTCTGCGTCCTCCTCCACTTCTACTACTGCCTTCCTCTTTTTCGAAGCAGATACCTTCTCAGTCGATTGGGTTGTTACTTCCGGCGCATTCACCGGGACGACTTCAACTGGTTTGGCGATTTCCAAACTTACGGTTTCAGGCTCCTTCTCTTTGTTTTTCTTGGATTTCCTACGGCTCCTCATTTCATCAAGTTTTGGCACCTTAAATGGACCCGACATCATCTCAGCTGCGCATAAAAATTCTTCAGGAGTCAGCGATGTTAGAAATAGCAGCCTCCCAAATGTTACCTCAATCGTCCAAGTGCACAAAATCACTGCCAAAATATGCTTACTCAAAGCCAAGGGAGTACCTTCAGAATAAACCACTTCTTTCCACAGCGGGGTTAATCTCAGTCTCTTCTCGTCTAAAACCGCTCTCCAATTCCTCTTCGAGTCAGGCAAACCGAGAATGCTGGTAGTATTTGTGACGGCTCGTTGAGTAGTATCAAATGTTCTATTCAGTTGAAGACCTGAAAGAAGATCAAGAAGAATATTTACCATCATACAAATTGTAGTATAGAATATAGAAAGGATGAAATTTTACTCACTCGACGAATTCCAATGTTCAGGTATTTCTCCACCCCCATTCGACCCAAACACACACCCTCCTCTCACGAAGAAATAACTTTTTTGCCAATCACTCCTATCATTTGTTGTAAGCCCCAATACCAAATGCTCCCTCTTTTGCCGTAGATACAGGTGATATCTCCCTTTTTCTCTCAGGTGTTCTTTCATATAATAAGTATACAATAACTCTCGTACGCCAAACACGATCCCCAATTCAAAAGACATACACTCAAGCGACAGCAGAATCCTCCAAGTGTTTGGCATTAGTTGCGATGGAGCCAGCTGGTAATGATTCAGGACTTCCCATACTAACTTTGGAACGGGGAATCTGAATCCATCAATGAAGGGTCGTTCGTAAAACCCAATCCACCCTGGAATTCTGTAGTCTATCCTTTCAGTCGGCGATGCTAACCTTAATTCAATTGATGGAGGGAATCTATATTTCAATCTCATCTCTCTCATTGATCTTTCAGTCACTCGACTAGCTGGATTCTTGGTTAAGATGTTTGTAGGTCCACTCGTACTTGGAATCTCACTCGACTCCTCTATTGTAGGTAGTGATCTAAGTGGTATAGCTTCCGTGGGTATTCCTAACGGTGGTTTAGCTATAGTAACAATGCCAGTCTCTCTAAAATCTTCATACGACCAATCCCTAATAGTTTCATCATCACTTGATTCACTCATAGGCTGTTCAATATATTTATCAATTTGAGCACCTAAACTACCCAGCGAATCCTCACTCGACATTTTCCAAACAACAAACACAATTGTCCTAAAAATTTCTACTCCTTTAAAGATCAAAACACGTCCTAACCATAAACAAAATCCGTAAGTTTCACTAAATTTTTCAAGATCTAATGGCCTATTTGACTTAGAACAAATTGAATCTACATTATGAACATTTGAAGATGTTGAAGAATGCGAAGAAGATATGAAGAGTACCTTGAAGACTTGAGAGCTCCCTTAAGCTTGCCAACCGAGAGAGATTTTTGTTTGAGGCTAAATGAGGCTCAAATCTCACTCTTATACCCTCCTTTTAGGCGCCTCAATTTCCCTCCAAAAGACACCTCGAAAATCCCACTAGGGTTTCAATAATTGAACTTGGGCTCCAAACGCCCAAGCCCATTTCCTTGCTATATCTTCCAAGGATATTATCATTGTGTAGACATCTTTGGCGATTTGGTGACATCTGTCATTGAATTTATCCCCTTCAGAGTAAACCCCGATATCTTGATCCATTCTACATGAGTCATTAAATGCTATTTCGACAGGTAAATATTTGGTCCTTACAGGAACGTCTCAGCCGACAGAGATATAATAAAATTTGCTGGTGAATTCCAGTCGACAATATATGAAGACTTGAAATGAGCATTTTCCAGTCGACATATATGGTGTGAAACATGGTATATATTCCAGTCGACAAGTATGTGGTTTATGTTTGCAGGTACATTCCAGTCGACAATATATGAAGACTTGAAATGAGCATTTTCCAGTCGACATATGTGGTGAGAAACTTTGTATATGTTCCAGTAGACAAGTATGTGGTTTATGTTTGCAGGTACATTCCAGTCGACAATATATGAAGACTTGAAATGAGCATTTTCCAGTCGACATATGTGGTGAGAAACTTTGTATATGTTCCAGTCGACAAGTATGTGGTTTATGTTTGCAATACATTCCAGACGACAATATATGAAGACTTGAAATGAGCATTTTCCAGTCGACATATGTGGTGTGAAACTTTGTATATGTTCCAGTCGACAAGTATGTGGAGTATGTTTGCATATACATTCCAGACGACCATATATGAAGACTTGATATGAGCATTTTCAGTCGATATATGGTGTGAAACTTTGTATATGTTCCAGTCGACAAGTATGTGGTTTGTTTGCAGGTACATTCCAGTCGACAATATATGAAGACTTGATATGAGCATTTTCCAGTCGACATATGTGGTGAGAACTTTGTATATGTTCCAGTCGACAAGTATGTGGTTATGTTTGCAGGTACATTCCAGACGACAATATATGAAGACTTGAAATGAGCATTTTCCAGTCGACATATGTGGTGAGAAATTTGTATATGTTCCAGTCGACAAGTATGTGGAGGTATGTTTGCATATACATTCCAGACGACATATATGAAGACTGAATGAGCATTTTCAGTCGACATATTGTGTTGAAACTTGTATATGTTCCAGTCGACAAGTATGGGAGTATGTTTGCATAACATTCCAGACGACCATATATGAAGACTTGATATGAGCATCTTTCAGTCGACATATATGGTGTGAAACTTATATATGTCCAGTCGACAAGTATGTGGAGTATGTTTGCTATACATTCCAGACGACCATATATGAAGACGTGACATGAGCATTTTAGTCGACATATATGGGTGAAACATGGTATATATTCCAGTCGACAAATATGTGGTTTATGTTTGCAGGTACATTCCAGTCGACAATATATGAAGATTGATATGAGCATTTTCCAGTCACTATGTGGTGTGAAACTTTGTATATATTCCAGTCACATTTGACAGGGTTATGATATTTCAATGGGATTACACCAGATATTAGTCGACTGGGAACATTCCCCAATGACTTTGATAGAGTCAAGATCAAGTGGCCTTCAACTGGTCCAAACGACATGAATAAATCCCTTGGTCCACGGACCCGTAGCATGGGGATTATCCTGACCTTCACCAGGTTCAGTCGACTGGGAACATTCCCCAATGACTTTGATAGAGTCAAGATCAAGTGGCCTTCAACTGGTCCAAACGACATGAATAAATCCCTTGGTCCACGGACCCGTAGCATGGGGATTTTCCTGACCTTCACCAGGTTCAGTCGACTGGGAACATTCCCCAATGACTTTGATAGAGTCAAGATCAAGTGGCCTTCAACTGGTCCAAACGACATGAATAAATCCCTTGGTCCACGGACCCGTAGCATGGGGATTATCCTGACCTTCACCAGGTTCAGTCGACTGGGAACATTCCCCAATGACTTTGATTGAATCAAGATCAAGTCTGGCCTTCAACTGGTCTAAACGACATGAATAAATCCCTTGGTCCACGGACCCGTAGCATGGGGATTATCCTGACCTTCACCAGGTTCAGTCGACTGGGAACATTCCCCAATGACTTTGATAGAGTCAAGATCAAGTGGCCTTCAACTGGTCCAAACGACATGAATAAATCCCTTGGTCCACGGACCCGTAGCATGGGGATTTTCCTGACCTTCACCAGGTTCAGTCGACTGGGAACATTCCCCAATGACTTTGATAGAGTCAAGATCTAGTGGCCTTCAACTGGTCCAAACGACATGAATAAATCCCTTGGTCCACGGACCCGTAGCATGGGGATTATCCTGACCTTCACCAGGTTCAGTCGACTGGGAACATTCCCCAATGACTTTGATAGAGTCAAGATCAAGTCTAGCCTTCAACTTGTCCAAACGACACGAATAAATCCCTTGGTCCACGGACCCGTAGCATGGGGATTTTCCTGACCTTCACCAGGTTCGGTCGACTGGGAATACTTCCCATTACCTCACATGAAGTCTGAATTTGTTCAGACGGAATTAGACAGAATCCTGATCTATTAACTGATTCATCATTCTTGCATATCTTATTAAGATTAAGTCTTAACTTATGACATTTCCAAAACGATTCAGATTAAATCTACAGAGAAAATCCTAGATGATACATTCGATTTATTACTCTCAAAGTCAAAAGATTTTTGACTTAAAGAGTAGGGAACAAACTGTACGTGCCAAATTTGGACCCAAGGGTTAGACTGTCTTTTCACGTCAAGATTCTATACTAAAAGCCCACAAATATTGGTCCTTTAAAAACATATTGGAAAGCCCAGCCCATTAGACTTTATTCTACCAGTACGAAACACTACAAATGAAAAGGCTAAATAAATGAGACAGCATAAAACATGATTGTTACTTTTTCTAAACATAAAACATGTGCCAACGCCGAAAGAAAGTGGATCCAAGACACGTTATGGAATCCATAGCCAGGTATATCAGCACATTGTAGACCCACTGCCAGCTTCCATTACAGCTACGAAATATTCTCTTTTCAGATCTATAAAAGGGAAGATAACTCAAGGTTCAAAAGGGCAGAAAAGAACACACTTAAAAACTTCTATTCTCTGATACAAATTCTGAGAATTCTATTCCTTTGTTGCCGCCCTCACGGCTATCAAAAGAAAGTAAGGTAACAAAAAGCCTTATTTCCTCATATTACATAAACAGCATCTCATTCCACTATACTGACTTGGGCGTTGGAGTATACCCGGCACCCACCATACCGGTGGTAGTCAACTCCCGTTCATTTTATCTTTGTTTTGCAGGATCGTTGATGCCCCCAATCTACAAATTCTGATTGTGGACCTCGGGCGAAAACCAGCGTCTACATTACTAGCGCTAAATTAACGTCTTCAGCCAGACTTAACCACCAAGTTGTGATATTGGCTTCCATGTAACGAAATGATTAAGACAAGAGAAAATTTTTGGCTGGCTTTTGCAGTTTATCCATTGATCCTCCAGGGTCTACTGATGGCTGAGATTTTATCAATTGGTTCAACCTCATTTTTAACTTCACATGTATCATCTTCAATTGAGCACTAACTCTCATTTTCCTCATTTTACGGTTCTTTGGGGTTAGTTTCAGTTCAGGTAGGTTAGACTCATGTTGTAAAGAATCTGTTTCTGGAACAACCATGTCTAACAAGTATGTGTAATGCCACTCATCATCATATCGTGGCTGTTTCTCAACATGAAAGATATTCACTTCAAGTGTCATATTCATAAATGATAACTTCATAAGACCGTTCATGCAATTGATAAAAGCATTAGTTGTAGCAAGAAAATGTCTACCTAAGATGAGTGAAACTTTTGACTTAGTATCAACCACAGATTGCGTATATAAAATTAGAAAATCCACAAGGTAGTAGAATTTATCAATTTACAGTAAAACATCTTCAACTACTCCCCATGGTGTTCTGGTAGAGCGATCAACTAACTGTAAAACCACAGATGTAGGTTTGATATCTCCAAGTCCTAAGTGCTTATAGATAGAATATGACATGAGATTAACACTAGCACCTAAATCTAATAAAGCTTGACCAAACTCATATGTACCAATGTGGCATGTAATGGCGGGACATCCTGGATCTTTGTATTTTGGTGGAGTCATCTGTTCAATTACTGCACTTGCTTACTCTGATAGGAATGCAGTATTCTTCACATTATGCTACCTCTACATGGTGCATAGATCTTTCAAAACATTCGCATATGTGGGAACTTGTTTTATCACAAATGAATGTTGATTTTTACTTGCTTTAAATGTTATACGATCTCACCATTTGGGTCTATAGCTCTCGCTGTGGGCCTAAGTGCTTGAGGAAATGATACTCTAACTGGGATATGTGGCACTTGGTTGTCTTGGGGAGTATTTGCATTACTATCCTTAGTGGCACCTACAGTGTTGGAGGTGTCCTGCATCCCTACCTCTTTACCACTCATAGTGAATATGTCATTAACACTTTTACATTAGTTGCTTTATGATCAACCTGTGCCATGTGTTGCCCTTGTGGATTTGGTTGAGCTTGAGATAAGAATTTTCCTTGTTCTTGCACAATCATGATATTAGTTAACTTAGAGACTTGACTTTTGATCTCCTTATTGTCCTCAATTACATGAGCTATCAATGACTCAAACTTTTGATTGGTTTTGCTCCGGGCCTCTATAAATGCATATACAGTGTCCTCTAAAGAATTCCTAGGAACGACATGTGTGTGATACTGGGGAGCACTGTATCATTTGGGTTGTGATATCTTGGTAGGCTGATAAGACTCATGTTTCCAACTAAGATTGGGATGGTTCGCCAACTAGGATTATAGGTATATTAATATGGTGTATAAGGCTTCTTGTACATCCCTAAGATGTTTCATTATTCCTCATATGTTCCTCTCATCTCACCATATACAGGACATTCATGGGCTAGATGGTCAATTCCCTTACACACAAAACATACCCCTTGAGGTTCTAATTGAGCTACTGCATGCATAGTCTTGCTATATTTGGATATTAAGGTTCTTATATGTCTAGTTAATAGCTCAACTTATGCCTTAAGACTATCATCTTCTCTGAAGTGGTGTATGCCTCTGCTAGAAGGAGTAAGGTGTGTCATGTCAGTGCTATGCATGACATTAGGTCCAGTTCAAGTGTGAGATTTCTCAGCTAGGTCATTTAAGTACTCTAATGCATCAGCATGGTTCTTTCGGATGAACTCACCATTTCACACTGTCTCAACGAATTGGCGCTCCATAGGGGTTAGACCATCATAAAAATAACTTACTAAGCGCCAACTCTCATACCCATGTTGAGGATAACTAGCTAACATCTCCTTAAACCTCTCCCAAGTTTGATAAATAGTTTCATTGTCTTTCTGAGAGGAGGTAAAGATTTATCTTTTCAGGGCATTCGTCTTATGGTGTGAGAAGTATTTTATTAAAGAATGCATTTGTCGTCTCACCACATGATCCTATTGACCGATGTCGTAAAGAATACAATCAGCTCTTAGCTCTATCCTTAATGGAAAATGGGAAGAACTTAAGTCTATTGTGTCTGTAGTGCCAAACCGGTCATGGAAAGTTGCTACAACTTCTTCAAACTCTCTAACACTTTCATGCAATTATAATTTGGTTTCAGGTTCATACTCATAGTAAAACAGACATTCCTTAGGACATGGTCATCACCCGACTCTTGTAGCATTTCGAGCTCAATTTGAATAATAAGATGGTCTCTTTTGAGCATCCAACTAGCATTAACCAGAGATTTTTACGACGAATGAGCCTCTATTGTACAGATGCAGACGATGTTTTCATGATATACATAACAAAATGACTTACATATTTTGTTGACTAAGTGATTCATTCATTTAATTCTTTTATTTATATGTTTGATAGGTCGATGTGATACGCATAATCAACCGTCATATGTTGATTCTCTTACCTCTCACCCTTCAATAGGCTCAGATGGCGCTGACCCATCTCACGTTTCTCATCATATAGCTGGTGGTGATCACATAGTCACTTTATTACGTGATCACGTCATTGCGATAGAGGAGGGTCAGACGATAATCGAGGATCGACAGAAGACTATGGATGATTGCCAGTAGAAAATAGAGGATCGACAAAAAAGAATAGAGCGTACATTAGATGAGGCGTTAGAGCTTCTGAGAAGGATATCAGCTAAGATGGATCCTGAGCCTAATGATGTACTGACTGATATTAATTTTGATGATATGTAGTTTTATATTATTTTCATTTTGATGTACAATTAACTGTTTTTATTTTATTTATAAATGTGATTTTTTACATATAAGTTTCAAAAGTAAAAATAAATAAATTACAAATCATATATTATATTGTATAAAAAATAAATAAAAAAAACTACAAATAATATATTGTAAACAAATAAAATAAATAAATAAACTAAAATAAAATAAAATAATAAATAATAAATAATAATAAAAACTTCAGAGATCCAAATCCAATTCGGATTAGGGTTGGCAAAATTTCATGTCTCGTCCCGTCCCAATGGGATCTCGTCCTGTTAGGGATGGGATTCAGGACAAATTTTTTTATCCTAGATTGAAAACAAGACGGGACCGAGACATGATTTGTAGTTTTGCACGGAATGGGTTGAGATTTTCACGGGACGGGACAAGATTTTTTATAAAATGGGATGAGATCGAGAAGTATTTTTGTCCCATATTATATGACCAGGACGGATCAGGATTGAAAAATCTCGTCCCGTCCCGGCCCATTGTCAACCCTAATTCGGATCTCCTAAAAACTTTGGAGATCTGAAGTCAATCTCCGAAGTTTTAAATAAAAAATAAAAAAAATCAAAACTTCGAAGAACTCGGGGTAGACTTCGGAGAAGTTGGATATTTTATCAAAACGTAAATATTGTGGCTCATTTTGACAAATGATAAATTTTTTTAACTTGTTTTGTTAATTTCCCTAACTTAAATACCATTTATATTATTGCAGACTCCCAACTCCAATACAATATTCAACGTTTAAAATTAGGGGTGACAAAACGAATCAACGAATCGAATTTGTATCGAATCATAAACGAATATAATTAAAATATGATGGATTTGTATTCGATTAGTTTATTAAACGAATCATAATATGAGAATTCGTATTCAATTCGTTTATTAAACGAATTGAATACGAATATTTATTTAGTCACGATATTATTTAATATCGTAATCTACCATAATTGATTTACATTAATTCTTCATTAATATATACATATAAAATATGTAATTAATATATTATTAAAAATATCTCACTAAATATCGAAAATATTATTTTTTTTCTATGGTAATTAGCCATAATTTCTCGAATCTTAATTGAAAAATAACAATAACCAGTAAATGAAAATAATAAAGTGAATCATAAACGAATAAATGAATCAATGAGCTTAAATTCATATTTGATTCGTTTAATAATCGAATTGACCCATTTATTAAACGAATCAATTTTTTCAAATATGTATTCACTTTAAAACGAATCGAATCGAACGAATAAACAAATCATGACCTAAATTATCACCCCTATTTAAAATGTCCTTGCCCATTTCGGTAGGCCGTAGGGGCTATTGTATTAGTTGGAATAACAAAAAATTCCGAATGAGATAGAGATTTGAGATTGAATACTAATTAGTATGAGATTCAATTTTTTTTTTAATCATGATATAAAACCAGATTAGGATTTGATATATTTTTGTTATCTTAAATCCTAATATTTTGTTTATAAATTCGAATTATTCCATATAAAATTTGAAACAGTTTTTTAAATTTCAAATCTATAATGGAGAAGGTTGAATTGATAAATCCTTACCGGACCATTTGATGCACATGGCAATATTTGAAATTGTTGGAAATCCTACCATCAAACCACTCCTTACATGTTTAAACGGAACATGTAAAACTCCCAACTGTCATAGGACTCTTACAAAAAATATACTCACTGAATTCGAACTAAAGACCTAAATATCAGACCCTAAATTCTGCACCACCAAACCACGCCAATTGGGGACGGCAAAATATATTCATATTTGATAAAAACACAAATATAATTATTATCGAAATGACCAAGTTAGTAATCGTTGCTTTTAAACGACAACGTTTGATTAAAACGTCAGCCGATAGTAGCCCCTATATTTTGGACTTATTACGAGCCTACCCACCATTAGAGACAAGTTGATTTCGCTTTGATTCAGTCGTACGCATCAGCGGAGGAGACACAGAACGACTAACGAGATCGGGATCGGAGGGGCTAGGGTTTTACAAAGGTATGATTTTTATGACGTCATTTTCTCTCTAGTTTCTGAGAAATTTTAATCAAGAAACCAAAATCGGAACTTTTTATTTTTTAGTTCTTTTAAAGATTCACATGGCTTGGACTCGATCTCTACTCGGCTCCTGCAAAATATCAGATCTCATTGTTCTAATTTTTCATTAGATTTCCAGTTAACTAACGTGATTCAGTTAAGGCCATTTCGCATCTGAATATCTATGTGTATAGAGTTCATTGATATCTTCCTGTAAGATCACTATGAAAATTTAATTATTGTTTTGTCTTGATTACAATGTGTTCTTTCGTAGTGTCATTCTGATGGATTATCACTTAATGTTGGTGATTTTGTCGTTTGGAGCCATTAAATCAAATGTTGAAACTGTCTCTCTTTAGATTGAGACTTGAGAGGCTCATTATGCTGCTGTTGTATTTCAATATCTGTGTTCTTTTCTTTTTTGAGGTTCCGTTACAAAAATCATCGAATACATATTTCTTGATGAATGATAAATGAATAAACAACTCTTCATCATTTTTTAGCATGAATAAACAATTTTTGCATCTAAAAGTTTGCTCAATAGTCCATACATGATATTATGTGTACTAATAGCCACGAGTTTAATTTATTGGAGTTTAACTTTTGCCAAATATTTGAACTAGAGATGTGGACTAAAGTAGGTATTGAATCTATTGACCATGCATTTGTAATGGAAAGGACTAATGGCTTCTTAGATTGAAAGCTAGCTCACTCAAAAAAAAATTTTGCAACTCAGAATCATCAATATCTTATATAAAAAATTTGCCAACTAAAACAAGATGTAACCACACATTGTCTTTTGTTTGATTTTTAATGTTGAAGTAGGAAAAATCATGCCATGTTGCCTTTTTCTCAATTGTTCGAATTTGAATACATTGACTATCTATTTGATGTTTTTTTATTGGTTGTGCAATTTGAAGGCCATGGCTGGGTCAGGGAGTTCGATGCTCTATTCATTTCTTATGTTTATTGTCATCCTTTCTCTTCAAGAAATGTATAGAGGGAAGTTGGCATCAACAGAGTTGTTTACCATACTTGGTGGCTTCATCAGCTCTCTCCTATTCCTTGTATCACTGACGGTAATATGATTTCTTCTTCTTCTTCTTTTTTTGTCAATTAGTTTTCTCTTTATTTCAACCAAAAAAGAGGTGGGGAATCAGTAGGTTTACATGACTTTACTTCTGTGATTCCAGTTCATCGAGAGGTATGTGTTACCATCGGTGTTGTGATTAAATCAAGTATCTCTATTGGTTTATTTTTCTCAACAGCATGTGATATGAGCACTACTTGTCAAAGATATACTTTCCATGGCAAGAGGCGTTTTGGTGTTCAAAACTTGAATTTTTTTTCTGTGTGAATAAGAACTCTATTCAAGAGAAAATGGGGTAGTTGAAATACACAAGACTTGCCTTTGAATATAGATCTCTTTTGACTTGTAATAAAAATAGTGTCAGCATATTAAACATCTTAAAAGTCCTTGAATGGTAATATCTTGGAAAGAATCATGTACAAAAGTAGGATTTTGTTTTGGGTGATCATTTTGGTGTTGGATTTTCTTCTCTCTTGTATTTTTCCCCTTTCCTCTAATCATTTTGGTGTATGATTTTCTTCTCTCTTGTATTTTCCTCTTTCCTCTAATAATTACACAGAAAATAACTTTTCTCCTTCGACTTTATGTCACTGACATTGACGTATTTTTTTTATACTTCTACATTCATGAAACATATATACGTTTTGTTCGTTTTGCTTAAAGATGTTAGTTTCCAGCCTCTTAGTATCTGACTTGGATTTGGTTATTAATATATGTTGCCATGAATGGATGGTGATTTCTGCCATGTATTTACTAAATTTATATTCTTTGCGTTTCATGGTTAATTATCTGCATTCTAGAACATGAACATGATTGGTGGACATTCTTGTATTCTGTAACTGCATGTATCATCTTATGATGTGACTCTTGTAACTCGATTACAGATTGTCATATGCCTTGGTTTGGTTTCTGTTTTTGCAGTTCATTGGAAATTTTCAGGAAACAAGTGGCATGAAGACTGGGTGGGGTGCTGGTGAGAGTACTTAGTTTATGTATTCTGTTCAGTTTTTTCCCCCTCAGTAACGAGATACTATAATAAGCCCCAGAAAATGAATATGGAAGGGGATCATTCAAGTAGGACTGCATTTTAGGATCTACATTTTATTTTTCAGAGCTAGTGTAGAGTAGCTCATATCTGATATCACAGTGTTCAGGCTCGCAAGGTTTGTTGTTTCAGAATACTTAAACAACTGTTTTCATAATTTTTGTTTTGCAGTTATAGTGGCGGAAGTGATCGCTCTAATTGCTGCCGGCACTGTTCACCGAGTCTGCATCACAACATGGTAATCTTTAGATATATTAATTATGATTTCTGTAATGTGCTTTTGTCAATGCATGCCTCAGAGAATATTTTCCCCGTCTTTAACAGTGCACATTTGTAAGTTTGAATTTGCAACTTTATATTCCAGAGAACATGTATAGTTTATATCTGAGACTAACAAGCAGCCATATCTTGAAATTTAGTTGTTGGTGGTTAACTTTTTCCTTTTCATAAATTTAACTCATCAAGTTTTGATATTCAGAAAAAAATTGTCACTCTCATTGTTATGAGTCATTGAGTGTTGACATATGCGATTCGCCTTCTGTGTGGCAGAATCTTGATGGTTTTGAGTTTGGGATTTGGTACTTGCTATAAACTCTTTTTTTATTTTTAATTTCAATTCTAAAAATTTCAATGCAGTTTCTTGTTCTCGGCTGGACTGCTGTATGAGGTCAACAAACTTTCAGGGATGATGATTGCTAGAAGCGAATCTAAAACAAAAAGGCACTGATGATGTCAGATTAATTATTAGAAAAATTACGCAAGGTTTTATCATCTTATCCTTCTTTCCGGAATCATTTTTGAGAAGTAGCTTACAATTGTCAAAATTGAAAATTATAAAAGTGACCCAACTGGTACTTTTGAATAGTTATTGGCCGTTGTTGTGATACATTTACGCATTTAACATATTTCGCCCTTGTTTGTTTACCTTTGTTTTGTTTTTGGTTCTTGATGACTTCTAGAAAATTCAGTGTAGTAAAATAAAAGTGAATTTATAGGCCCTTTGGTGTCATTGACATAAGAAGTTATTTCTAGTGTATCTTTTTCTATGGGAATTCCGTTTAGTTGTCCTGTAATTACAAAAATATAAGTGTGGTTGATACGATCATTGGCGTCATTTTGTACGTTGTCATAACATTGATTCAGTGAGATGTTAAATTTGATTTTCATAAAAATGGTATATATCATTCATCTTAGTTGGGGCAAATAAAAATTATATCATTAATAAATCAGATTTTTCATTAATCTGTATGATAAATTTAATAAAATTCTGTCCTTATCTATCGGTGTAATGGTAAAATAACTAGAGGTTGTATATATATTTAAAAGGGAAATTAGTATTTTGTAAGAGAAATTGTCTGCTACTAAATGTAATTTCTTTGAAAGTTTATATGGCTAACAATGATTTTTTCACATTAGCTTGGCAACACTTGTAGTTTGCAATTAGTATTTAACTATTTTATTAAGAGATCCGTGAATCTATTCCTCCAATTGTCGATTACTATATCTTGTGTGGTGCCACCTTGGGCCCAGAAGAGGCTTTTGCTGAAGCCCAATAATTTTTTCAATATTTTTAAAATTATGCAAACACTAAAAATTACTTGGGTTCTGTTTGACATGTGAGATAAAAAAAAACTGTGTTTTAATCAAAAACACAATTTGTAATTGTTTGATTACTGATAATAAAATTATGATTATGAGTCGTAATTTCTTTTAAAAATGGAGTTTTGTAAAAGCTATTAAATTTTTTAGTTCAATCATATCTAAATTCCCGAACACTACAAAAAAATATATATATTATAAATGGAAATTTCCGTCAGTATTACAGATAAAATACTGACGGAAAAACCATTCGTTGGTAAATGGCTAGTCGTTAAAAGTTTACAGACTAATTTTCTATCCGTCGGTAATTAGCGACGTAATTCCGAAAGATAAATTAACAATATTTTAGAAAATTCCATCGGTAAAATAAAAAATTTTAAAAAATATATATTGTGTGGCATATCCATCCCTGAAGTAAGCCCCACTTCGGAGCCCACTCACACACTTGGGGCGGACTTTTTTGGGATCCACACCTTCCAAATTTAATTATAACAAATAGTGCATATATAAAACATTTATAAATAATCTTGTTATTTATTGAATTTTTTTTTTAGATTGTATTATTTTTTAAATTTAACCCATTTTATATTGAATTAATTCATGACTCCGTCACTCACCATATCAACAAGAAAGTTCAGAAAATCGTTTGTCTAGCAAAGAGTAAATCTCTCCCCAACCTTTAAAAAGTTAGCAGCCGACTGTTGGAAATTGCTAAATTGGAAAAACTTTCTTTGAATAATTGGCGGATTTTTTTATTTTTTATTTTTTCAAAAAAAAAAACTTTAAAATGGGTTGAAACATGATTCCTGAGGAGAATTGAAAAAAAGCTACAAGTAGACTTTTAGGGTTAATTCTTTTGAAAATTCTAAAAGTAAGTTCAATGAGTGTGTATAAAACTCGGACCTTCCACGTTCAGGAAAAATGATATAAAATTTATTAATTTTTTTTTTAAAAAAAAAATTTTTTTAAATGGGTTGAAACATGATTCCTGAGGAGAATTGAAAAAAAGCTACAAGTAGACTTTTAGGGTTAATTCTTTTGAAAATTCTAAAAGTAAGTTCAATGAGTGTGTATAAAACTCGGACCTTCCACGTTCAGGAAAAATGATATAAAATTTATTAATTTTTTTTTTAAAAAAACAAATAAATTCTCATTCGTTAATAAATTTTATTACTTTAGATAGAAAAAATAAAATTTAATATATTTACTATATATTCTTCCATGTCATTTTATGTAATTGAACAATACTAATTATTTAACTGTTAAAACAAACAAAATTAATCTGTTAAAAAATAAATAAATCATAACCCAAATTATCACCCCTAATTAATAATTATCAGTGTTATATCATCATCAACTTATCTAGTATAATTGTTTATTGATTCAAGTAAAATTTGGATTCTACAAGACCATCATAATTTTGAGTGTGTCTTTGCACAAAATGATTATTTATGTGAAAAAATACAATGAATCTTACCTTCAGTGAAAGAATCATAATTAACAATCCCTTAATTATTGGAGATTCTTCTTTAAATCTCCAATACTTGCAAAAAAATTATGGGAAATGAGAAAAATGAAACATTTTCCCTTTTTAAATTTCTTATGCAACTAAAGTGGATTAGTGATTACCTACCCACTAATTTTCTTGTTTATAGGCCTTTAAAAAGAATATAAAAAGCAAAGTCCCTAGTGGCATATCATGATTTTGACACATGGCTAACAGCTAGCACGTCATGAATCTCTGGAGATGACAATTAAAATAGTTGCCGACTTCGAACCCACGACTTAAAAGCCAGATCATGAACTCTATATCACAAAGTCACGTTCATTGAGAACTCTATTTTATTCTCTATTCGAAGATAATCCAATAAATCTCCATTTGAGAATAACCGAATTTCTAATGAATTTGAAAATTTCTAATAATTCGAGGATCATCATCCATATCTCGAACCTATCCCATTACCATCCTTAGCCGCCACCTCCACTATTGCCGCTTCTATAAGCTCCACCATTGATAATATTCAAATGTGATGATACATCACTTTTGCAAATACATTTTCATTTTCATTCTCATTGTCAAAATGTGATAAAATACAAATTGGTTTATTCATAATAGAAAGTAGGCTACTTGAATTCCTTAATTTACCTCTTTATAAATGTCATTAGTGGAACACACTTTTTTTTGCCACATGTTGTATATAACCCTATTGAAGTAGTCTTTATTTCTCCATTCTTCCTCAATATTTTATTTCTTTTTCTATCACATGCTACTCATTAATGTTTTTCATATTGAATTTGATTATTTTGATCATGTTATGAGATGTTGGGCAAGAGAAATTGAGTGTTTAATAAAAGCTATTTTCAACTTTTGAAGGATTAAAAACTATTTGCCTCTAGGATAAAGATAGTAATTTCCTCCGTCTTATCTCAACGAGATTTCAATCTTATTTTCATACGAGATTTGAGATATATTTTTATATTCTAATTTAAAAATGAGATGGAATAAAAAAAAATATCCTTAATTTCAAACGTGACGGGACATGATTTTAGAGGGATGAAATTAAATAATTTTATCCCGAAAAAATAATAAAACAAATCGAAATGAATTTTTTTTCCTGAATATATAAATGGAACGAGAACAAAATGGATAAATCTCGCCCCTCCGGCCTCCCCTTCCATAGCACAGTGCATCGTACATCCGAACCCCAGTTTTGATTTGGTTCAATTACATTAGAGTCCTTGTTGTTTACTGTAAAATTAAAATAAACCAGAGGCTTTAGTATTTTAACATATAAGTCATGTTTGTTTCAATTTTTAAGTAGTAAAAAGAAAAAAATTGATTCAACAGCTTTTTAAAATATGATATTTGATAATTAAGGGTGTGTTTAGTGTGCCTCATTGTGCTATATAAAACTGAATGTTTTATTTGGTATCATGTTGCATTAGATTTGTAATATCCCCATTGCTTGTGTTGAAGGTCTTTTAGGTTAAGGTTTCGAAGTTTGACCAACTTGGTGGCAAAAGAAAACTTTGAGGGGTCGAGATTTGGAGATGTGTCATATTGGGACGTCAAAAGTGGATAATATCTGACTAATTAAGTAAGATGTCATAAATTATATCAAAGTCAGCTACCAATCGAAAATGTACCAACGATAATATTGGGTCTCAGGGAGGATGAATTGTAATATCTCATTTCACTTGGGAGGGATGCTAGCAATGTCCTTATAAGTGAACCCCTCAAGTAGCTAGAGGCCTTTTGGGTTGAAGTTTTGGAGTTTGACTACCTTGGTATCAAAAGAAAACCGTGAAGAACCAAGACTTCAGAGTTGGCCCACCAAAGCGGACAATATCTGGTTAGGCTGGCTGTCACAAGATTAATGATGGCATGTTTGAGATTGCATTAGATTTTTTTTAAATAATATATTTTAATCTAGATTTTTAAATAATCAGCATTGCAAACAGTCTAATTTTTGATAAATTTATATTATTAAAAAATCACCTATAAAATAATTTAAAAGTTCGATGTACATGTCCAAATGGAAATATTTTGTTAATCTCATATAGTAGTAATATTTTTTTTTAGAAGTATACGTTTTAATTAAATAACAAAGTAAGTTCAATAAATGTAAAAATTTGAATGAATCTCTATAGCTCAATTCAGAAAAAGGGAAAAAAAAGTTAGTTTCATTTTTTTTCATGCTTATTGGCAATATCATTAAATTCCCATATAATTGCCAGTGATTTAGGCACATGGGAGGAACCAGCAATAAAAAATTATTGTGTCAAATAATAACAGATTTAGGAAGGTCAAATCATAAAATATTTATTTTAAAGTATAAAATAAAAAAGAAAATTCTAAATTCTACAATATTAAAATTGATAAATTCCTAAATTTTATAGGAGTTTAGACACATTTTGCTAGAGAAATCTCACTCATCCGCTGAGAAAAGTGAATGAACATAAAATATAAATATTAGGCAACATTTAATTCTTAAGCTAATTTTTGGGTTGAATTTCGAAATGATATTAGAACGACATTCATGCATGAGTGTGCCCACACACCTATCCACGTAACACTGATCACAGGGGCCGGGCCCAAAAAAAATTTCCAAATTAATTAAAAAAAAAAATTATTTTATATCAAATCTCTTGTTCCCATTTTTCCCTAAATTCTGAAACTTGTTAAGAAACAAACATAACAAGTCATTTGCAAGACAACAACGAAATTCAAAGGTGAGAAAGCAGCTACACAAAGTAAAGTAGGGTTCCACTTTTACAGAGGCGGTTCCACTTTTATATATTATTCTCCAACAATTCAGTATGACACTCTTTATATATTTTTATGCTCATTTTTAGTTTTTGAAATTATTATCGTATTGTTCAAATTATTTTTTTTGGCTAGACGTGATCAACAAGAAAAAAAAATTAATTTAACATAGTCAATTTTGCTCCAACAAAATTCTCTGGACGTGATCAACAAGAAAAAAAAATTATTTTTTTTTTGCTGCCAAAGAACTTTGTTGTAATTTTAACATAGTCAAGTTTTTATTAATTTAACATAGTCAATTTTTTTTTTTAAAAAAAAAAAGAAATTGAACAATATGATATTAATTTCGAAACCTAATAATGATTTGTTACGTGGCCAAGGGCATGATGGAACTAGTAAATATGCGAGGCGAGTTCAATGGCCTTAAAGCATTCATTTTAGAGGATAATAAATGTGCTTATTTTATTCATTGTTTTGCTCATCAACTTCAATATGAAATAACCATATTGAACTTTTAACTTAGCCCTCCTGTGTTGAATTCCTGACTCCGCCACTGACTGATCAGCCGCACGTGAGAGGAAATATCGGAGAAAATCTTTCATTAAGTATATGGAATTCAAAACCCTTTAATATTAGTCTGACCTTCTATATTCCTCATAATTGCTTATGAATTGGCTTTCACCTTCAACGGTATAAAAAATAAAAAATAAAAAATAAAAAATAAAAAATAAAAAATAAAAAATAAAATTAACAACTCGCCCTTCATTGATTGATTCATAAAGCTGACAATATCCTTACAATTATTTGGCTGTTGCTTGACGGCCTATATTTTTATGAAGTGTTTATTTTATCCTGAGATTTTTTTTTTTGTTTGTTTTGGAATTGTTGAAACCTGCCGTTAAATCATTATTTTTTGACTTAAGCGGAACAGATAAAATTTTCGGTTGTCTTGGACTCTTACAAGAAACGTACACTTTGGATTCGAATCCAGGACCTCAAGGTAAGATCCTGAATCCTAGACCACCAAGCCACGTCCTTTGGCTACTTATCCGGAGAAGTTAATAAACATCAAGGGAACAAATAGATATAAGACAGCAACTTGGATTAATTTAATTTTTTTTGCTATTTTGCATTTGAAAAACAGACAACGTTACATTGTTCAAATTATGAGGACTCATATGCATAGATAGATACATGGTCCTGCTTTTTGTTTGTGACAAAGGGAGCTAATTATGGAAATAGCAGTAACTTGACCACTTTGGGCTTCATATGATATGAACATTAACAAGAAATGAAAAATCTAATGATAAATCCTTTCCTTGTTGAATTAGTAGCTGGTGCTGAAGGGCTTATAAGACTTGAGGTCAGTAACAACTCCTGCAATAGAGCCAGCAGCAGCAGCAATGGTGATAATGAGGCAAGCCATGCTTAGGATTTGGAGGCAAACCCATTTTGTGCTCCACTTTGTTATATTCTTTTGTGCAATGTACATCTCAACTGGGAAATAAACTGTGAGAGGCCAAAATCCTAGAGCTCCAAGTAGACCAACGACGTCGTTAAAGAATGGGAGTAGCATTGAAATCACAGTTGTTAAGATCACAAATATTGTCCTCCAAATCAACCTAAAGAGGTTGAGATTATAGGTCTTCAATCCTGGGATTGTGACTTTGATATCCTTTGTGATGAATTCGCTATCTGGGTATCTTTGAACTGCTTGTTTTTCGATGAACGCGAAGAGGGGTTGGCAATAAACTTGATATGCTCCAACAAGGTGAATAACAATGGCTGCATTGGCTATGTCAAGTAGCCAATATGGGTTGTAGAAACCAAAGCCAGTGAGCAAATTTCCAGGTGACAAATCTCCAAAAGCAGCATAGCCAAAGCAGCCACATAGCATGTAAAAAAAGGTTGTTACTCCAACACTTATGAGTGATGCTTTTTTCATTGTCTTTGATTCTGATGGTGGAGATTTGAGTGTGTCCTGTTACATACCAATTGTTGATTCAAAAGAGGTTATTAATTCAGCAAACAAGTTATCAAACTAAGGGAAATTTTAAGCGGGCCACCCGATTTTTATTATAAGTTGGAAAAAATATCTTTTTTTTCAAATTTATCAGCGGTCCACTCTAAATTATTAGAAAAAATATATACCTGAATTTCAACAAGGATTAAGGAGTAAGAATAAGCAAATGCTATGTTTCCAAGTGCTTGGAAGCTTCTCCAAATCTTTTGTGTTTCAGTAACAGTGCCAATGGTAATACCAGTTAAGCTTCCTCTGAATTTACCAGTTTCTGAAAATTAAACAAGCAAAATAAGTCATGTTAGCTTTCATTCGAAACATATTGGAATCAAATTAATTATTAACTCATTAGCAACAATTGCCACTCGGGCTAGTAACCCCATGATCTCAAGCTCTCGAGGTAAATATGAGAGTGTGAGTTAGAGTTGTAGTGTATAAGTTTAAGAAATAAAACTCATTAGCAACAATTACCTGCAACTTTAGAAATACCAAGGCCAAGGCCAATAGTAGAGTAAGTAAATGACATGACAGCTGCAAGAATGGAGAGCCACCATAGCTGATCAAAGTCAGGAATTTGAGAGAAAATAATTTCAACAACACCAAAAGCAATCATGTATGGATTGCTATTCACATGGCATGGATTCTTGTGTCCTTTACTGTAAAAGCAATCCGACCTTTCTATGGCCCTGATTGGTAATAAAAAAAAAAAAAAAAAAAACCACACAAAACTCATGATTAGCTCAAAGAATCAAAACATCATCAATTCAGATTAAAAAAAAAAATTTATAAAAACCCACATCATGCTTATGGAAGAAGCTATTGTGTAGCCTATGGCAACTCCAAAAAGGTTCAGATACTGAACAAGTCCACATATTTTGAATTGAAACCCACCTGAGAAATCAAAAAGAAACAAAACATTTGAGTAATTTGAGGCAACCCCAGATGTGAATTTGGCTTTAAGAAAAAAAGTTTTTAACAGCAGTGGATTTTTTCTTACCAAGGTTGGATCTGACAGCATCCATGTAAGTGTAGTTTCTTTTGCCATTAACAGGGTCACCAGAGCGGTAACAAGCAGCAAGAAGAGTAGAAGTGTAGTAAGTTACAAAAGAAAACAAGAACATAACAGCTGGTCCAGCAATCCATCCAAGCTGAGCTGTGGCCCAAGCCAGAGACAGAACCCCAGATCCTATCACAGCTGTTATTATGTGAGCACTTGCAGTCCATACAGTCCCTGTGCAAAATCAGATTTGACAAAAAAGAATCATCAGTGATTTAATGTTTAAAATCATATTATAAGTATTTAAACTTAAATTCAAAACACTAATTAAGTAGCAGCTCGGAGGAGGATTCAAAATGTACACCGTCCCGTCTATATTATTTTCGTGACTCGAACACGTGATTCTCAGTTACAATAAAATAACCTTATCAATACACAAACACTCATCCTCGGAACTGAGTGACTTACACAAAAGTGCTTTCAGTAAAAGAAAAAAAGTAATTTTAACACAGCTAAAAGATTTATTTACCTGTTCTCTTGTGGCGGCCATCATCATCAAAGCATTTGGAGCCACCTTGAGGAAGTGAGAGATCAAAAACTTGGTGTTGGTTCTTGGCAGCAGTATTTTCAGCCATCTAAAAAATAATAATTATTCTCAAACAAAGGACACAAAGACAAGCTTTTTAAAGACAGATACAAGGATTGTTGTTGTTTTCTCTGAGTTATTCAGACACTTTTCAAGATTCACAAAATTATCCAAAGAAATATATATATCTATATATTTTCCCTGAAGGCAGGAAATTGAATTGTGAGAGAGCAAAGCAGTGGGGGTATATATATATATAGATATATATATATATATATATAGCTGATGATGAGAAAGGAGCTAAAGGGCACGTGGTGTAAAAAAGACACTTTGTGTACGCGTATGTGAACCCACCAGCTTCACTCGAAACTCATCTTCAAAGCTGCTTCTCGGTTCTCTCTCACCCTCAAGCTCTACCCCACATAAATAACTTTATCACTCCTCTCATTTTCACCATTTTTTAAAAAGTGATAGCTACTTAGATATCCGATTTCATTTTCGAATAAATAAAATTTTATACCGTAACATAATTTTTATCTTTTCGAAAACAAATATACGATGTATGCTAGCATTTTTTATTTTCAAAACTATCAGGTAACTGCATTTGTTTTTGTGCAACAAAAATCCACAGCAACTTGTCATTGTTTTTTAGTCCCCAGGATTTTCTTTTTTCTTTTTACCTAATCTTCACATATAAACTATGTCAGAATATTGATTCACTTAATATAAAATTTGATTTTCACATGAAAAAAGTGATAAATATTTTTCATTTTAAATATGATAAATCAAAATTATTCCATTAATAAACCTAATAGCGAGTTCGAACTCCCGTCTTTTTTTCAATATCTAATTTCCATTTTATATATTTTCATTTGGCTGCTTAAATGGGTAAATTTGAAAGCACTTTTATAACTTTCAAAAAGTTTGGTGACCTGTATTGGATACAATTGTTAGTATGGGTAGGTAACATTTTTGTAGGTTCGTTAGGAGTAGAGCTGCTTTTCTTATAAAGTTGTTTTTAATTTTGTGTAGAAAAAGTAAAAACATTTTGTGTCAAAATATTTGAAAATGTTTTTCAAAAACAAAATATTTGCTAATGTTTTCTTAATATGTAAAATTGATTTTCACATTTTCAAAAGTACTTGCAAACAAACCCTGATATATATAACACCCTTTTAAACCATCGATCCTTAAATTATTTAATTAATAAACCAATATCCAAACTAAAATATAGAAAAAAAAAACAAATTTTAATGCAATGCTGTTTATCTTTTATCAGATTGAATTCATATTTTTCTTACTTTCAATATCAAATAAATCATGTTGTTGATTTCTGCTGAAATATAACTAAAAAAAATAAAATAAAAAATTAACAAGAACATGCAAGATCAAGACTCTTGTAGTTACCTTCATGCCCAAACTTTCTTCTTATTCAATACTCAAAGGAATAGTAGAACCCCCAGGCAACACAACAATCAAATTTATAACTCCAAGTGAACAAAGACACACGAGGGAATTTAGTTTATAAGTTTTGTGGCATCATAGAGATCAAGTTCCATTGCTTATATAGTAGAATGGATAGATGTATTAGCTAATATTTTAATATTTTTATTTCTTGTAAAGACATAACAGATGTACGGTTGTGTATATCAGAATCTTCTTCAGATCTCATTTGTAACGGGAGTCTTAAATATCAAATACTATATGATCTCTTATAAAAGGCAAGATTGAGAATCAAAATTCTAACGTGTGTGGCTTCTCGTCCATCATTATTTGAAGAGAATATGTTCTTTTATTATTATTCATTCAAATTATTAGATGATCAATCAAAAATGTTTTTTTTTTTTTTTTTTTTTATTTGTAGCTTACAAAAAACAACACATACAAGTTGATGTAGCCACTTAATTGGCATTTGATGATTATGTTCTTAAAAAAACCATTTCCATTGGTTGTATGTGGAGAAGAAATTCTTATATTTGATTCCCAATAAGAGAGGAAAGAAAGGTTACTAAGCAAAGGCAATCAGATCTTTTAGACAGTATCTTTGAATTGTATTTTATTGAATTTGATCTTCACTGTTATTATTATTTTAATTATCTCTCTTTTTTCCTCCATCATGAATGAGACACACTTAATTTCTTTTTTAAAATCTTGAAAAATTTGACACCTCTCCTCTTGTGGAAATAATGTAAAACAAATGTTTTCTTTATAACTAGAAGTTCCTAGTGTATCAAAAAGTGTATTTGATGCTCTTAATTTTAGGGGTCCTCATTTTGTGCTTATTATGGAGTTATGATCAACTATAGGTCCCAAAAAGACATGGTTTGGTGGTGTATGGTTCAGGATCTCACCTTGAGGTCATGGATTCAAATTTAGAAAGTGCGTTTCTTGTAATAACCTGGGAGTCTGGGACAGACGAGGGTTTTACCTGCTCCGCTTAAGTCCGGAAGGGACGATTCCAAAAAAAAATTAAAATGTTCAACTATAGGTATTTTAAACTGTTGTGTCTATTGTTCTATTGAAAGCTGTTTTTCAAATGAGATCACTAGTATCAATTGGTTGTGATTAATAAAATTAGCTCTCAATCAAAATGAGATTTAAAAAAAAAAAATTAATAACATGATGGTAACCAGCTCTCTGAGCGAGTTAATTATATTACTTTTGCTATTGAGAATACAATTAAGTAAAAACACAGCCCTCAATAACACACTACAAGAATTATGGCTTTTAGCGTCCAAATATTTAGCGTCGAATACTGAGTTTTAGCGTCGAATATTATTTTCGACGCTATATGTCATATTTTCAGCGACGGAATAAAACTTCGACGCAGAATATTAATGTTTTAGCGTCGAAAACTTTTTTCGACGCTAAAATCAGTACTTTAGCGTCGAATAATATTCGACGCTAAATAATTCTATTATTGCAATAATTTTTGGCGCCAAATATTACATTTTTAGCATCATAAAACGGAGTCGACGCCAAAAATATACTTTTAGCGTCGAATATATAACGTCGCTAAAGGTTTATGAAGTTTCCACCGACAAATCCTTGATTCTTTAGCGTCTAAATTAAATTCGACGCTAATTTTTTGATATTTAGCGTCGAAAAAAACCGTTTCGACGCTAAAAACGTCAACAATTAGCGTCGAATATTCAAATTCGACGCTAAAGATAGATTAAAATGCAGATTGCCACCAACCATTCTCCCCCTCTGTTTTTTCTCTCATTCTCTTCATCTTCATCCTCTGAAATCTGAGAATTTCTCCTCTACAGCCTCACATCTCTCCTAAAAATTTTCAATAAAATTGTAATCAATTTCCGATAAGGTAATCTTCTTTCATATTTCTTTATTATTTTCATTTTTATGATTATATATGTTGTTTATATGTTGTTTGTTAGTGATTTATGATTCATATATGTAGAGTAAGTATATTAATTAATAAAATATAATTTTTTTGTAAATTATTTAATTTATCAACCAAATATATATATATATATATATATGCTTAAATAAAGTATTACTAAATTAGTAATGTTGATTACTGTAAAATGATATCTAATAATTATATTATTATATTTAGGTATTCTGCTGAAATGGATAGAAATTGGATGAGCTCTCTGGATAGATTGAGTGTTGAATATCGTAATGGAGTGTCTGAGTTTATGGAAGTCGCAAAGCAACACATTGATGCAGAAGGTCGGGTTCGTTGTTCATGTGCAAATTGTTTGAATAGGAAAATGAAGCGGTTAGATGAAGTTCATAATCATTTATACATGCCAGGAATATCACCAACTTACCGTACGTGGATTTATCACGGTGAGCAGTATCATTCTCAGTCACGGTTTTTTGATGTTGGCGAAGGGAGCAGTAGTTACAATCAACCTGCAAACGATGAGATCACCGATATTTTGCATGACTTACAAGGTCCACAACTTGGTCATAGTGTTAGTGGTGACATGCCAGTGTTAAGTGGAAATGATCAAAATTTATTTAGTGAACTACTTGATGAGGCAAAAAAAATCAATTCGAAGGTGCTGGAATATCGATCTTGAATTTCGTTGTGAAATTATTACACATTAAGTGATCAACAGAATGACCAACAAAAGTATCGATATGATGTTAGAGTTACTGGCCCAAATGTTACCGGTTGGAAGCGAATTGCCTAAGTCGTACTACGAGGCAAAGAAAATATTGCGTGATCTGGGAATGGGGTATGAATCCATTCATGCTTGTAAGTTTGATTGTGTATTATTTCGTGCCGAGTATGAATCACTTGAACATTGTCCGATATGTGGTGAAAGTCGGTTCAAAGTCCGTGGTATGGGGAAGAAAGTGCCTCAAAAGATATTGCGATATTTCCCTTTAACGCCCCGGCTGCAGAGATTGTTCATGTCACGACACACAGCGACTGATATGATGTGGCATCATGAAAAGAGGATCGGTGCGGATGGCATACTTAGACATCCTGCGGACGGAACCGAATGGAAGGAATTTGATGACATGTACCCCAGTTTCGCGAGGACCCCCGTAATGTCAGGTTAGGTCTTGCCTCTGATGGTTTTAACCCATTTGGGAATATGTACAACTCTTATAGCATCTGGCCCGTTATTGTCATTCCATATAACTTACCTCCATGGAAATGTATGAAGGATCCGTACATATTTATGTCATTGCTTATCCCTGGTCCACGTTCACCTGGTAAAGATATAAATATTTACTTGAGACCATTGATCGAGGAGTTACAAACATTATGGAATGTGAGTGTGCATACCTATGATGCAACTTCAGAGCAGTATTTTCAGATGCATGCCGCATTATTATGGACCATTAATGATTTTCCAGCCTATGGTTCATTATCTGGATGGAGCACTAAGGGATACATGGCATGTCCAGTTTGTGCGGGTCATACACATTCGCAATGATTACGGAATAAAATCGGATACACGGGGCACATGAGATTTCTTGAGTCGAGTCATTATTGGCGGAGGAGTAAATTATTTAACGGGCAACATGAACCTCAGAGTAAGCCCAGTCGATTGTCTGCATTGGACATACTTTGCCAACATCAACATCTCAAAGACAGCACACCAGGTAAACATCCTAATAATAGAGATAAAAATCGAAAACGGTTACCTGAAGAGTTGAATTAGACAGGAAAGAGTATTTTCTTTGAGTTAGAATATTGGGGGACTATGAGTTTACGACATAATTTGGATGTAATGCATATATAGAAAAATATTTGTGAGAGTTTAGTGGGTACACTATTCAATATTCCGGGTAAGACAAAAGACATTGTAAATGCTAGATTGGACCTATAAGATCTTAGAATTCGCAGTGAATTGCATTTACAGTCGTCGCCTCTCGAGGTTTTATTAAGCCTCCTGCTAGTTATGTGCTCAATCAATCGGAGAGAAAATCATTCTGTGATTGGCTGAAAATGGTTAAATTCCCTGATAATTATGCATCCAATATTGGGCGTTGGGTCAGAGATGATACAATAACGGGATTAAAGAGTCACGATTGTCATGTGCTGCTCGAGATTCTCTTTCCTGTTGGCATTCGACCTTATCTCCCCCCGAATGTATGCGACGTCGTACTTGATCTATGTGGCTTCTTTAAACAATTATGTCAGAGGACATTAAGCACATCATTTATTGACGACCTTGAGCGAGGAATCGTGATAATCCTATGCAAGCTGGAGCGAATTTTGCCACCCGCTTTATTTGATGTCATGGTACATCTGGCTGTGCATTTACCGGCTGAAGCTAGAAAGAGAGGTCATGTCCATACAGATGGATGTATCCATTGAGAGGTACTATATATATATATATATAGATATATATATATATATAGATATATATTATATATATATATATATATATATATATATATATATCTATACAGTTTTATATAAGAAAATTTGTAATCGTTTTTTGTGCATAGAATTTAGTCTTAATGCAAACTTGTTGTCATATCTGCAGAGCTTTGGGAGATTACAAACAATATGTGAAAAACAAGACACGCCCTGAAGGTTCAATAGCTGAAGCTGTTATAATAAGTGAAGCAATAACATTTTGTTCGATGTAAATGCAGAATATTGAAACTCATTTAATCGTCGGCCACGAAACTATGATGGAGATGCAAGTAATAACCAAAAGATCACAGTGTTCCGTCAAAATTACAGACCATTTGGGGCAGTAGGTGTCAAATTACTAACCTTTCAGGAAGTTCAACGTGCGCATTGGTTTATATTGAGTAATTGTGATGAAGTGCAACCGTATTTAACATAAGTTTTTCTGGTGCATCATTATTGTATTTTTGTCATACATTAACCGTGATAATTTATGTAGGCAACATCTAACAATGCTACAATATGATGGTGACCATAATGTTGATGAAACCCACAAAAGAATTTCCTAAATGGTTTGAGACAACTGTAAGTTAGAATATTTTATATTTATTTTGATCCTAACATTAGACATTTCAGTTTGTTATATTAACACATATATTTTCATTGTCAGATTAACAATCAAGTGCAAAATGGTCAATTGGACTCGCAATCCTCGTTGGTTTCTTTGGCTTATGGGCCTCAAAAGCAGGCTTATGAGTACAGTAGATGTATTATCAACGGAGTTAGATTTCATACCGAACAACGAGATGTTACTCATGTGACTCATAATTCTGGAATTGTAGTCCAATGAGAACACGGCTCAGATGTAATTGACTTCTACGGCGTATTGCAATCGGTCATTGAGTTGATATATCGACCCAGACGACATACTGTGCTGTTCCAATGTAAGTGGTTTGACACAAATGCCAGAAAGAGAAGAATTCAAGTTAGTAATCATCTCACGTCAATTAATGTTCAACGTTGTTGGTACAAGAATGATCCATACATTTTTTGTACGCAAGCACGTTCAGTGATATATATACCTGATCCTAAGTTAGGAACTGGATGGATGGTGGTAGAAAAGTTACAACATATGGCCATTTGGGACACGCAGGAGAAAGATAGAGTTGACATATCAGATGAAACACAAGAAGTCTCTGGCAATTTTGAAGTTCCTGAACAGATATTTTTTGGACCAACTGTCAACGTTCCTGAAAATATCACATTAACTCGAGCTAGTACATACATTGAGCTAATTCCTCATTCTGAAGTGAACGTTGAAGTAGCAAGTGAAGAACAATTTGACACTGAAGATGACTTCGATTCCAGTCACGAATCCTCAAATACCGACGATAATAGTGATTAATTATAAAGTTACAGTATTTTATGATTGATGAATAATTTTATGGATTATAATGTATGGTTGTTGATTTTAATTACTCTTTAGATATGGTTGAAATATTAACGTAATGATTAATAATATAACTATGATATATTTGTTTTTAATTATTATTTTTAATGGTAGACATTTAGCGTCGAAATACAATAGTCGACGCTAAATGTAAGACATCTAGCGTCGAAATACAATTGTCGACGCTAAATGAAAGACATTTAGCGTCGATTATTATTCGACGCTAAATAAAAGACATATAGCGTCGAATATTCTTCGACGCTAAATGTCTTTCATTTAGCGTCGAACAATAGTGTTAATTTCATTTATATATGTTAATTTTTTTTCTCAAATTCTAATATTAACTTATTTTTTGAAACAGAACGAAATGATGGAACTCCAACATCAAACTCAGGAGACAGGGTCCGACCCCATACCAGATGAGCAGCTGTCGCAATTGGTTTTCAAGAATCAGACAGCTTACAACGTTGGTCTTGGCACTCGTAAGAAGCCAACGTCATCTGCACGCAATAGTGGTAATTCGGACAATGTCTCTCTTCGAGACGAGTTAGTCACCACCAAAGACGAGCTGCAGCAGACTAAGGAGAAGCTACAACAGGTCACGGTGGACCACGAGAAGAAGATGATGGACCACGAGAAGAAGATGGAGCGGTTGGAACAGCAACTGCTGGCTTTCCGTCAGATGTTCGAGGCCTCAATGAGTCATGGTGCATCGGGCTCGAGCGTCGCCCCATCACAGTAGCAATTAATTTTATATTTGGTTTTGTATAAACATTTTGAACAAATAGATTTAATATAATATTTCTTTTTTCTAAAACAAATTTCAATATAATATTTCGTCATTTTGTTATTAATTACATTTTTTTTCAACTTGTATGGGCCAAATTTGGTCCGGGGGCAATTTCGCATTTTACTCCAGGCCTAAGCTTCTACCTCAAAAGGAAGCCTCAATGTTTAAAGTGTATAGAGGCCCAGAGTTTCACAAGCCCAGGCCCAGTGAGATGTCACGTGCTCAAAGCATAATCGGGGCTCACCCTACTCCAGTCAAGCATAACGCCCAGGCTCATAAATGCCATTCATAACCCATCCGTTCCAGCCTACAACGCAATAATAGCTCCTCATAAAGTTGACTGTTACCATGATCCAACGGGCGATCAATCAAAAGACAATAAAGACACACGTTACTATAGCATGTATATATAAGGAACGAGGCTCCAAGAGGAAAAGGGATGGAACTGAAAGCTCTCATACTCATAGCCCAAACACTACTCTCTCCACAGCTCTCTAAACCTCTCATCTACCGCCCTCACGACAGTGGGCAAGGATCAAGGTAACATCTAACCTTATTTCCCCCCTCTACGACTTTTACACCTCATTTCCCTCACTGACTTGGGCGTCGGAGTGCCTACGGCATCCACCACAGCGGTGGGTAGACCCTCCACGCTCACCCTACTTTCCTTTGTTTTGCAGGATCGCCAGTGCCCCCCTACGAAAACTCAATTGTAGGCCTCGGTGAAAATCAGCGTCTACATAATTAAATTAAATATTTTAGACCAAAAATAAGTAAATTACTAATTTTTTAAAAAATAAATTTTTTACTTTTAGCGTCGAATATTTCGACGCTAATAGTATAAAAAATGGCCGCTGTAAGCGTACATATAATATTTTTTTAATATACGTTAGCGTCGACAAGTTTCGACGCTAAAATTCAAACTTTTAGCGTCGAATATTTCGACGGTAATAGTAAAAAAAAGGTCGCTGTAAGCTTACATATAATAATTTTTTAATATACTTTAGCGTCGACAATTTTCGACGCTAAAAGTTTGAATTTTTGCGTCGAATTATTTCGTCGCGAAATATAAAATATATCGTCGGACAATTTACTTTAGCGTCGAAAAAAATTGGACGCAGAATACTGTTTTTTAGCGTCGCATTTAATTATTTCGACGCTAAAAGTGATTTTCGTCGACATTTTATCGTCCATTTTTTGCGTCTAATTTTTTCGACGCTAAATGTCTTTTGCGTCGAAACCGTCGCTTATGGCGTCGAAATAATTCGACGCTAAATGGTCTAATTCTTGTAAATAATAACCTAATGATTTTCAAGTAATTTATTTAACTTGCCATCCGGATTCAAATCTTTGGGGAGGTAATGAGATAAAAAAAAAATTGAATTTGGGCTTTGCCTATTCCTTTACTTTTTTTTAAAAAATAATAATAATAAAAACACACAAGGTTCATTGATTTTTTATATTAAAAAATTGACAATGCTAAAAATTATATGTCTCAAACTTTACATTCATAGATCTTCATATTATAAGAATACGATCTTTTAGCGTCGTCAAACTTTGAGGCTAATAAGGATCAAAGTTGATGCTAAAATTATTAGCGTCGAAATATGACTACTCAAAAAATGGATGCTAAAGACATGTCGCGGAAAGATTTTAGCGTTGATAAATCTTTAGTGACGTTAAATATTCAACTCTGCGTCACCGGTTGTCGTCGCTGAAACTGATATACGACGACACATGAAGTGAAAAATTTCGCGTCGACAAGCAAAGGCGACACACTAAAGATCATGAACTTTTAGCGTCGACATTTGTGATGTGGACGCTAAATAAGACATTTTGCGTCACCTAAATATATTTAAAAATATTAAAAAACTAAATATTACATGGATAACACACATGATCTTCCGTATCAACAACTTGTATCATTGCTTCCAAAAAATTCTTTGACCAATTTACGGTATTTGATACTTAATCTATTGGGCACACTCATATCCAACTTCTATCCATATCAACAAAATATCTACAAAAATATAACAAAATGATCAATTAATAAAAAGTATTGTATGTACAATATTCACTTAACAATTAAATAGTTATCCAAAATCAAACCATATACATACTTATCCAAAATCAAATTATCCATATTAATTATATGCACTATCAATTAAATACATAAACTGAATATTTAACTAATTAATTATAAACCCTCAGATTTACTCAAAATACATAATAGATAAACAAATTATTAGAGTAATTGAGATTATATGCACCACCAATTCAATTCATAAACTAAATATTTACCTAGTTAAATTCTAAACCCAAATTTTAGGGAATTTACTCAAAAATGCATAATGGGTAAATAAATTTCTATAATAATAATGATATATTAGAGAAAATACATACCTTAATTTGTTGGATTGGGGTTGAAAATGGGTATTTTTTGACGTGAATTTTTGATGATATGAAGAAGAAAAAAGAAGAAGAAGAAGAAGAAGAAGAAGAAGATGATGATGATGATGATGGGGTCGTGGGTAGGTAGAGATTTTTAGAGGTTTTTTAATATCGCTACATATAGTCGACGCTAAAATATGAATATACAGCGTCGCTACCTAAATTCGACGCTAAATGTTGACAATTCTACATATTTAGCGTTGAGAATTAGGTGTCGATGCTAAATGCCTTAATTTTTTGCATTGAAAGTACGTTGGCGACGCTAAATGTTGTTATTTTAGCGTCGCTTTTCCTGTCGACGCAAGATGTTATTACTTTTAGCGTCGCTTGATTTTGGCAACGCTAAATTATACATTTGGCGACACGAAATTATACATTTAGCGATACTAAATCTTTGGACGCTAAATTTTTTTATTTCTTATAGTGTCACCAAGGTAATTTTCTATAAGTTTAACACAATCTCAACTTGGGTCCGTTTACAAAATTAGTAATTTTGATAAATTAATAAGATAACAATTTTTAGGAAGACCCTTATATAAATCTATAGTCCCATCAATATCATAAATTAATAATTCTCTAAAATTACAAATATAACTAGGATAATTTAGTAAAATATGAATCTATTTTTTATTTATTTTTCTTAAAATTTAAATTTAGGTGAATTTCATCTTTAATTTTTCTCATTGTTTTCAAAAATTCTGGTATCGTCATCTCGAACTACAACAAAAAATTATGAAGCCCCTATAAGTGATTCATTTCGCATGCAATTTCATCATTGATATACAATTAATTTTTATGTAATTAAATTTATATTCACTGAATCAAAAAAAACACTCTTTAAATTGATAAATTATTAATTAATTAATTAATATCTCTCTAAATTAATAGAAATTTCATGCTCACAATATTATTAATTTATAGAGATTTTACTGTATCAATATACAAAAACATAAACCAATTATTGCTCCTCAAGTGTTGCTAAAAAAAACCAGTTTAATAAGGCTAAACAAATATTATTATAAACAAATCAAGTGGAAGTAGAATCCAATTTTGTCCTCTATACGTGGCAAAATAACCAATGAACACGTCATCCTTGCATGCACTTGGGTTACAAAGCAATTAACGCATAGTACGAGTATTTATTATTAATTTTTTTCATTTTTTTTTATCACCCATTTATACATTTATCATTTTTCTTATTAATAAATCCATTATTATTATTTTTTAAATTTAAAAAGCTATAATTTGTAACTATCTTGGGAGAGTTAATGTAACTATTGTTTTGTTGTGGACATTAATGGAAGAGAATTAAAAGTTATGTTCCATTCTATCTATGACCAATTCACTAATAAGAGGATGGAATTTAATTATTAGAAAAAGGTGATAAGGATTGAAGTATCAATTGCTTTTACATAAAAAGATATATAAAATATTAATTTCACAAGAATTCATTCTTTCAATATGTAGAAACAATCCCATATTGCCATTTTGCCTAGGCACTTGCCTCACAAGTTACAACACTTTTATTATTGGATCCAGATTCAATATTTAACTAAACTTTATGCTAATCTTTATACAAATAATGATGAATAGGTATGAGGTAACGATTTAAATATAACTGAATCTTAAATGTGTATTATTATTAAAACACGCACATGTGATTTAAGATATATTATGGACAATTTAATTAATACAATTCAGCTCACCATATTGGATCCAAATTCATTATTATTATTATTATCTTCATTTTCATAAAATACGTTTCAATAAATATTATACTACTTAAAAACAAATTTGTATTAGCTGTTTGTTTGTTTGTTGTTCAAAGCATCTATTAATAATTTTAATATTGCAGGCATGCAGCCCTATCACGTAACTAAAGAACACACAGTTGTCAAGCCAAGAACAGCTAATACGTATATAATGTAAATAATTGGCATAATTTTAGTCGTTATATATATATATACTAGTGTTTGTCAGTGCCTACGGCACGGTATTACAGAATTTACAGAAAAATTGAGATTATGTTATTTAATTTGTTTATAATGAAATGATTTTATTTTTTAATTAAATGATTTTACTCTTTAATTTATTTGTAGTTTTTATTTTCCATTAATAAATGATTTTATTCTTTATTTATTTGGTAGTTTTCATTTTCCATTTGTATAGAGATTATATAATGGAATGATTTTTTTTATCAGCCATTAGATTAAAATCACTACAACAATTATGGCTTTTAGCGTCCAAATATTTAGCGTCGAAAACTTTTTCGACGCTAAAACTGAGTTTTAGCGTCGAATATCATTTTCGACGCTATATGTCATATTTTTAGCGACAGAATAAATATTCGACGCTATATGTCATATTTTTAGCGACGGAATAAAACTTCGACGCAGAATATTAATGTTTTAGCGTCGAAAACTTTTTTCGACGCTAAAAGCAGTACTTTAGCGTCGAATAATATTCGACGCTGAATAATTCTATTATTGCAATAATTTTTGGCGCCAAATAGTACACTTTTAGCGTCAAAAAACGGAGTCGACACCACAAATATACTTTTAGCGTCGAACATATATCGTCGCTAAAGGTTTATGAAGTTTCCACCGACAAATCCTTGATTCTTTCGCGTCTAGATTAAATTCGACGCTAATTTGTTGATATTTAGCGTCGAAAAAATGGTTTCGACGCTAAAAACGTCAACAATTAGCGTCGAATTTGAATATTCGACGCTAATATAGATTAAAATGCAGATTGTCACCAACTCTTCTCCCCCTCTGTTTTTCTCCCATTCTCTTCATTTTCATCCTCTGAAATCTGAGAATTTCTCCTCTACAGCCTCACATCTCTCCTAAAAATTTTCAATAAAATTGTAATCAATTTCCGATAAGGTAATTCTTCTTTCATATTTCTTTATTATTTTCAATTTTTATGATTATATATGTTGTTTATATGTTGTTTGTTAGTGATTTATGATTCATATATGTAGAGTAAGTATATTATTAATAAAATATAATTTTTTGTAAACTATTTAATTTATCAACCAAATATATATATATATATATATATATAATATATATATATGCTTAAATAAAGTATTACTGAATTAGTAATGTTGATTACTGTAAAATGATATCTAATAATTATATTATTATATTTAGGTATTCTGCTGAAATGGATAGAAATTGGATGAGCTCTCTGGATAGATTGAGTGTTGAATATCGTAATGGAGTGTCTGAGTTTATGGAAGTCGCAAAGCAACACATTGATGCAGAAGGTCGTGTTCGTTGTCCATGTGCAAATTGTTTGAATAGGAAAAGGAAGCGGTTAGATGAAGTTCATAATCATTTATACATGCCAGGAATATCACCAACTTACCGTACGTGGATTTATCTTGGTGAGCAGTATCATTCTCAGTCACGGTTTTTTATGTCGGCGAAGGGAGCAGTAGTTACAATCAACCTGCAAACGATGAGATCACCGATATTTTGCATGACTTACAAGGTCCACAACTTGGTCATAGTGTTAGTGGTGACATGCCAGTGTTAAGTGGAAATGATCAAAATTTATTTAGTGAACTACTTGATGAGGCAAAAAAAATTCCATTCGAAGGTGTTGGAATGTCTATCTTGAATTTCGTTGTGAAATTATTACACATTAAAGTGATCAACATAATGACCAACAAAAGTATCGATATGATGTTAGAGTTACTGGCCCAAATGTTACCGGTTGGAAGCGAATTCCTAAGTCGTACTACGAGGCAAAGAAAATGTTGCGTGATCTGGGAATGGGGTATGAATCCATTCATGCTTGTAAGTTTGATTGTGTATTATTTCGTGCCGAGTATGAATCACTTGAACATTGTCCGATATGTGGTGAAAGTCGGTACAAAGTCCGTGGTATGGGGAAGAAAGTGCCTCAAAAGATATTGCGATATTTCCCTTTAACGCCCAGGCTGCAGAGATTGTTCATGTCACGACACACAACGACTGATATGATGTGGCATCATGAAAAGAGATCGGTGCGGAGGGCATACTTAGACATCCTGCGGACGGAACCGAATGGAAGGAATTTGATGACATGTACCCCCGTTTCGCTGAGGACCCCCGTAATGTCAGGTTAGGTCTTGCCTCTGATGGTTTTAACCCATTTGGGAATATGTACAACTCTTATAGCATCTGGCCCGTTATTGTCATTCCATATAACTTACCTCCATGGAAATGTATGAAGGATCCGTTCATGTTTATGTCATTGCTTATCCCTGGTCCACGTTCACCTGGAAAAGATATAAATATTTACTTGAGACCATTGATCGAGGAGTCAAACATTATGGAATGTGGGTGTGCATACCTATGATGCAGCTTCAGAGCAGTATTTTCAGATGCATGCCGCATTATTATGGACCATTAATGATTTTCCAGCCTATGGTTCATTATCTGGATGGAGCACTAAGAGATACATGGCATGTCCAGTTTGTGCGGATCATACACCTTCGCAACGATTACGGAATAAAATCGGATACACGGGGCACATGAGATTTCTTGAGTCGAGTCATCCTTGGCGGAGGAGTAAATATTTAACGGGCAACATGAACCTCAGAGTAAGCCCAGTCGATTGTCTGCATTTGACATATTTTGCCAACATCAACATCTCAAAGACAGCACACCATGTAAACATCCCAATAATAGAGATAAAAATCGAAAACGGTTACCTAAAGAGTTGAATTGGACATGAAATAGTATTTTCTTTGAGTTAGAATATTGGGGGACTCTGAGTTTGCGACATAATTTTGATGTAATGCATATAGAGAAAAATATTTGTGAGAGTTTAGTGGATACACTATTCAATATTCCGGGTAAGACAAAAGACACTATAAATGCTATATTGGACCTACAAGATCTTAGAATTCGCAGTTAATTGCATTTACAAGTCGCCTCTCGAGGTTTTATTAAGCCTCATGCTAGTTATGTGCTCAATCAATCGGAGAGAAAATCATTCTGTGATTGGCTGAAAATGGTTAAATTCCCTGATAATTATGCATCCAATATTGGGCGTTGGGTCAGAGATGATACAATAACGGGATTAAAGAGTCACGATTGTCATGTGCTGCTCGAGATTCTCATTCCTGTTGGAATTCGACCTTATCTCCCCCCGAATGTATGCGACGTCGTACTTGATCTATGTGGCTTCTTTAAAAAATTGTGTCTGAGGACATTAAACACATCTGTTATTGACGACCTTGAGCGAGGAATCGTGATAATCCTATGCAAGCTGGAGCGAATTTTGCCCCCCGCTTTCTTTGATGTCATGGTACATCTGGCTGTGCATTTACCGGCTGAAGCTAGAAAGGGAGGTCCTGTCCATTACAGATGGATGTATCCCATTGAGAGGTACTATATATATATATATATTATATATATATACAGTTTTATATAAGATAATTTGTAACCGTTTTTATGTGCATAGAATTTTGTCTTAATGCAAACTTATTGTCATGGATGTATCCCATTGAGAGGTACTATATAATATATATATATATATATATATATATATATATATATATATATATATTATATATATATCTTATATATATTATATATATATACGTTTTATATAAGAAAATTTGTAACCGTTTTTATGTGCATAGAATTAGTTTTAATGCAAACTTGTTGTCATATCTGCAGAGCTTTGGGAGATTACAAACAATATGTGAAAAAACAAGGCACGCCCTGAAGGTTCAATAGCTGAAGCTCTTATAATAAGTGAAGCAATAACATTTTGTTCGATGTACATGCAGAATATTGAAACTCATTTTAATCGTCGGCCACGAAACTATGATGGAGATGCAAGTAATAACCAAAAGATCACAGTGTTCCGTCAAAATTACAGACCATTTAGGGCAGTAGGTGTCAAATTACTAACCCTTCAGGAAGTTCAACGTGCGCATTGGTTTATATTGAGTAATTGTGATGAAGTGCAACCGTATTTAACGTAAGTTTTTCTGGTGCATCATTACTGTATTTTTTCCATACATAACCGTGATAATTTATTGTAGGCAACATCTAACAATGCTACAATATGATGGTGACCATAATGTTGATGAAACCACACAAAAAGAATTTCCTAAATGGTTTGAGACAACTGTAAGTTAGAATATTGTATATTTATTTTGATCCTAACATTAGACATTTCAGTTTGTTATATTAACACATATATTTCATTGTCAGATTATTAATCAAGTGCAAAATGGTCAATTGGACTCGCAATCCTCGTTGGTTTCTTTGGCTTATGGGCCTCAAAAGTAGGCTTATGAGTACAGTGGATGTATTGTCAACGGAGTTAGATTTCATACCGAACAGCGAGATGTTACTCATGTGACTCAAAATTCTGGAATTGTAGTCCAAGGAGAACACGGCTCAGATGTAATTGACTTCTACGGCGTATTGCAATCGGTCATTGAGTTGATATATCGACCCAGACGACATATTGTGCTATTCCAATGTAAGTGGTTTGACACAAATGCCAGAAAGAGGAGAATTCAAGTTAGTAATCATCTCACGTCAATTAATGTTCAACGTTGTTGGTACAAGAATGATCCATACATTTTTTGTACGCAAGCACGTTCAGTGATATATATATCTGATCCTAAGTTAGGAACTGGATGGATGGTGGTAGAAAAGTTACAACATAGGGCCATTTGGGACACGCAGGAGAAATATAGAGTTGACATATCAGATGAAACACAAGAAGTCTCCGGCAATTTTGAAGTTCCTGAACAGATATTTTTTGGATCAACTGTCAACGTTCCTGAAAATATCACATTAACTCGAGCTAGTACAGACGTTGAGCTAATTCCTCATTCTGAAGTGAGCGTTGAAGTAGCAAGTGAAGAACAATTTGACACTGAAGATGACTTCGATTCCAGTCACGAATACTCAAATACCGACGATAATAGTGATTAATTATGAAGTTACAGTATTTTGTGATTGATGAATAATTTTATGGATTAATGTATGGTTGTTGATTTTAATTACTCTTTAGATATGGTTGAAATATTAACGTAATGATTAATAGTATAACTATGATATGTTTTTAATTATTATTTTTAATGGTAAACATTTAGCGTCGAAATAAACTAGTCGACGCTAAATGTAAGACATCTAGCGTCGAAGAATAGTCGACGCTAAATGTAAGACATCTAGCGTCGAAATACAATAGTCGACGCTAAATGAAAGATCGACGCTAAATTAATGACATTTAGCGTCGACTATTGTATTTCGACGCTAGATGTCTTACATTTAGCGTCGACTATTGTATTTCGACGCTAGATGTCTTACATTTAGCGTCGACTATTGTATTTTGGCGCTAAATAAAATTAAATTTCCCGGAAAAATAACCCTAATTTTTCCATTAGCCGCATAATATTTGGCGTCGACTATTGTATTTCGACGCTAAATAAAATTAAATTTCCCGGAAAAATAACCCTAATTTGTTCATTAGCCGCCTAATATTTGGAGTCGAATACTTCGACGCTAAAAGTCAATTAATTCGACGCTAAATGTCCTTTAAATCCCTAAAACCAGTGCTTCTCTTCTTCCTCGGCTCAAAGCAAAAACTCGATTCTCACTCTCCTATTCGATTCTCCAACAGTGAAGAACGAAGGAAAATTACAGGTAAGTCTCATTTGTTGATTTAAATTTGTTGATGAGGATGAATTTGATGAAATTGAGGATGAGATTGATGATATTGAGGATGAATTTGAGATTGATGAAATTGATGATGATGATGATAGATAGAGGATGAATTACAGTTTTACGAAACTATTTTGAGATGATGATGATGTTGCTGGGCAAGAACAGCAGCAAATGCTGCTGTTCTGGGCAAGAATAGCAGCAAATGCTGCTTTCTAATTGCTTGGCTCCAAAAACCCACTTGATACATTGCATGTTATAGGCTGTTTATATGATGTTAAGTCTGAATTTGTGCCCTCTTTGGTTAATTAAAACTGTTTGATGGATCAATTATGTGGTTTTTTCGCGTGTTAGTAATGCTCATAAATTGTTTTTTGATATGAAGAGTAGAGGGCATGTGCCTAATGTTGTTTCTTACACTACTTTGATTTGTGGATATTCTGGAATTGTTGAGCGTGGTAATGAGTTGATGGGCAAGCTTTGGGAGAGGATGAAGGAGGAGGTGGACTTGTCTGTGAATAGTGCGGCGTTTGCTAATCTTGTCGATTCTTTGTGTAGAGAAGGGTATTTCAATGAAGTTTTTATGATTGCGGAGGATATGCCGCATGGGAAGAGTGTTAATGAGGACTTTGCTTATGGACATATGATTGACTCGCTTTGTGTGGCTTGTGATGGATTGTTATGTGAATAATGAATGCATAAGTGAATGAATAAATGATGAATGAATTTGAAAACGAAAGTGAGCATTCGATGTTATAAGCGTTTTTGTTAAGTTGTATTGACTTGTATGGATATGTATGTATATGTATAAGAACTTTGGAATTTGATGACGCTAATGCGACGGGTTTTTTGCAGATGGCACCGGGAAATCGCAAACGGGCTACCGCGACTCCATCTACATCAGCAAGGGCAACTGGCCCTGATGATTTCTCTGCTAGCACAGGTGAGTCAAGTACAGTGAAGGGTCGAGGACGCACCCGTGGCCTGGGGTTGGCTAAGTACGTTAAGGCCCACGGCCGTATCCGGATACAGATATCAGATGATGGACACACTCAAGTCGGACAACATAATTCAGCGTTTAATACAGCCATATGAGCTACAGCTCGATATGAAGCTCCCCAAAACTACGTATCTTGGAGAAAGATACCGTGGGAGACGAAAATGAACCAGTTATTCCCTTCGCTACTTGTAAGTTTTCGATATTGTTTGTTATTTAACATTTTTATTTTATACTTATTTTTACTCGAATTTTCATGTAGGAATGGTTCGACTTCGATCTGACCCAAGTGAATGTCCAACAATATATTGACTACCACATGGGGAAAAGTTATAAAGATTATAGAACAAAAGTCCTGAAACCAATATTCGACGAACATGGACCTTCAAATGCTCCACAACACAAGTCTGATTTTATAGAGGAACAAGATTGGACATTCTTATGTGAGCTTTGGTCTAGCAAAAACACGAGGTAAATTTTGAAATAAACGGAAATTTATAATTGCCTTTGTTTTCGGTACTTACAGTGTTGGTAAATACAGGATAAATGTCACGCAAATGCGGAAAATCGAAGTCACTTGCGTTTTAACCACCGTGGAGGTTCGAAGCCATTTATCCAACATCGTGCCGAACATTCTGAGGTAAATATATCCTAACGTAAAATTTAACAGTTAATTGTTTTTACTAATCTGGAATACTATTGAATTTATTTTATGTTTATAACAGAGTAGCACATGTGAGGTGCAATCATTTCCAGATTTTTTCCGTGTGACGCATTACAATGAGAGAAACAGATGGATAAATGAAGAAGCCGAACCCTGTTATGTAAGTTTCAGTTTTTAAAATAAAATAATTAATATTATATATGTTAATTTTTTTTCTCAAATTCTACTATTAACTTATTTTTTTAAACAGAACGAAATGATGAAACTCTAACATCAAACTCAGGAGACAAGGTCTGACCCCATACCAGATGAGCAGCTGTCGCAATTGGTTTTCAAGAATCAGACAGCTTACAACGTTGGTCTTGGCACTCGTAAGAAGCCAACGTCATCTGCACGCAATAGTGGTAATTCGGACAATGTCTCTCTTCGAGACGAGTTAGTCACCACCAAAGACGAGCTGCAGCAGACTAAGGAGAAGCTACAACAGGTCACGGTGGACCACGAGAAGAAGATGATGGACCACGAGAAGAAGATGGAGCAGTTGGAACAGCAACCGCTGGCTTTCCGTCAGATGTTCGAGGCCTCAATGAGTCATGGTGCATCGGGATCGAGCGTCCCCCCATCACAGTAGCAATTAATTTTATATTTGGTTTTGTATAAACATTTTGAACAAATAGATTTAATATAATATTTCTTTTTTCTAAAACAAATTTCAATATAATATTTCGTCATTTTGTTATTAATTACATTTTTTTTCAACTAAATTAAATATTTTAGACCAAAAAATAAGTAAATTACTAATTTTTAAAAAAATAAATTTTTTACTTTTAGCGTCGAATATTTCGACGGTAATAGTAAAAAAAATGGTCGCTGTAAGCTTACATATATTACCTTTTTAATATACTTTAGCGTCGACAATTTGCGACGCTAAAAGTTTGAATTTTTGCGTCGAATTATTTCGTCGCGAAATATAAAATACAGCGTCGGACAATTTACTTTAGCGTCGAAAAAAATTGGACGCAGAATACTATTTTTTAGCGTCGCATTTAATTATTTCGACGCTAAAAGTGATTTTCGTCGACATTTTATCGTCCATTTTTTGCGTCTAATTTTTTCGACGCTAAATGTCTTTTGCGTCGAAACCGTAACTTATGGCGTCGAAATAATTCGACGCTAAATGGTCCAATTCTTGTAGTGAATGAAATGATCTGAGCCGCCAATTAAGCCACATAAAGATAGCATTTGGATACATGATCTCTCTTAATCCTAACAATTTGTTGCATTCTCTTTCCTCCCACACTATTGTGCTTTAGGAGGGAAAATCAGTTAACTCTGGTTGTAAAGCTGGCTAATGGGGGTATGTTAATTGACTTGTAACCTGATAAATAGTTGGAATCAGAAAATTCTCAGTATGAGTGATTGATAGCTTGTAATGTGCACTACACATTTGGGCAATTTCTTTTAATAAAGAGAGAGCGTGGAGCTTTGTTTTTGTTGGGTCATGATTCGTTTATTCGTTCGATTCGATTCGATTCTCTTTAAAGCGAATACGAGTTTGAAAAAATGAATTCGTTTAATAAATAGGTCGATTCGATTCGATTTGTTTATTAAACGAATCGAATACGAATTTAAGCTCATTAATTTGTTTAGGATTTGTTTTATTATTTTCTTCTAATAGTTATTGTTATTTTTCAATTAAAATTCGAGAAATTATGGCTAATTACTATAGAAAAATAATATTTTCGATATTTGGTGAGATATTTTAAATAAATATATTAATTACATATTTTATATGTATATATTTATGAAGAATTAATGTAAATCAATTATGATATTAAATAATATCATGACTAAACGAATATTTGTATTCGTAAACGAATCGAATACGAATCATGATATTAGGATTCATTTAATAAATTAACGAATCGAATACGAATCCATCACATTTTGATTCGATTCGTTTATAATTCGATACAAATTCGATTCGTTGATTCGTTTTGCCACCCCTATTGATTCGTGCACTGTTGAGGATTTGATTTGATTTTGTTTACTTGTCTGTTTGATCAAATGATTCTAGTGTGTTGTTCTTAAAACTTGATTCTGATTTATTCCGGTATTTTGCTTGAGTGTATTTGTTGAAGGTTAAAGATCAATAGAATCTCAAGAAACTTGAATCTTGCTTAAGCTTCTGCCGCAACAATATATACATTTTGAGCAAATTAACATTTTTTTACAACAAAAGTGACTGATCAAATGGGTTGGTTTGGCAATAGAAGATGAATTTTAAGTTGAATAATTGTAAATCAGTAAATTCCTGAGACATTTAGTATACATAATCCCAGTTATGGTTGATAGAAAATCTCAAATTCTAATTGAGATTCGATATTTTATATAGTTCAATACGAGATTCAGAACGATTTTTAATCGAATAAATATTAAGTAAGAATTCATGATAAATTTTTATCCAAATTATATAATCGGGCCGGAATCGAGATTTACCTAACCTATTATCAAACCTAAATCCAGTCGCTTTAAAAAAAAAAAAAAATCAGTATGAATCCTTGATGAATCTTTCTTATAACGCCAGTGCCGACCACATAAAAAAAATATCATATGGAAAAACAATTTGATCCATAAAGTCATTGATTATTGTTGAATCGAGATTATCTTTCATAGATTAAATATATATATGTTAGAAAAAAAGTGTAGTATACTTTTAATAATTGTAACAAGTAGGACTGTTGGTACATGAACTTCTGGTAAGATATTTCTTTTTGAGAAAAAAAATTATCCAATTTGAAAGAATACACATGCGAAAAAACTTATACGAGACATGTTTAATAAAGATCCACCCATTAAATATATTATATAAATTTATTTATTTATTTTTATTGTGATTGATTAATTTTAAATTTAATATTTTTATATATTAAAATATTTTTACACGAATATATCACGTCATTCATAAACCCATCACATCAGATCCCATTCTTTCTTTATATATATATATATATATATATATATATATAAGCTAGTCAAAAAGTATTCCACGCCCAGCTGAAATGTTTGAATGGTACAAGCAAGCACAATTTGAATAAGTGATTGTCTCAATCTCCTAAAAAAGCACTTTTAAAGAAAGCACCTGCAAATTGAATAGGTTCATCCCTTGATAAGGGCTCTTATTTAGAATAGGAATATCATCATTTTTTTTTTCATTTGAAAATTGATTTATATATGTAAAAAATTAAACGTCTTTATTTTCATAAACGTATTTATTTTCTTTAGCATAAAAAATTGAATAGGTTCAGGGTCCCTTATTATCTTTCTCTCATTGATTGCCTTTGAAATCTTCATAAACGTCTTTATTTTCTTTAGCATTAGTTTAATATAATTAAAACTTCACAATTAACATCAATTAGATACTCGTATGTAGTTAGTCTTAATAATTAGTAAAATAGATAATAAATCCTCATGGGATCGATAATTTTTATACTACTTGAGCGATATGTGCGCTTGCCTAATGTGTAAAAATCGCGATAAGATGATGATAGATTTATTTGCCGATGAAATCAAACGATTGTTTCCTCTATTAAACAGAGCCGATTGATCATAGCAGGTATTAAGTGAATTCATGGTTAATTTTTGTCTTCCGGGATATAATTAATTTTTCAGATGTTGTGAATTAGGAAATATGAAAGGAAAAGTGAAACATACTTAATAATTAGGAAACTAAAGAGACAATGTAGAGAAATTCATTGATTAATAAGAGCATAATATATTAAATGATAGATATAATTTATCCATCGATGATGTGGATGAATGTGAGAGCTTATATGAGTTTAGCTTTATTTTATATTGTTAAGGAATATGGAATCAATATCTAAAATAGAATTCCTATTACCATTAGGAATTATGGTTTTATTATATTTCCCTATTAGATGAAGATTTCCTATATTCATTATTATTATTCATAGCTATAGGATTCCTTTTCTATTTTGGTTTTCTATGTAGCCTATATATATAGGCCTTTACCATTGTAAATTCATATAGAGTGAATTCAAGACTTCCTTTCATTATCTAACATGGTATCAGACATCAGGTTCTCCTTTTTCTAGTTTCACTCTCTCTGCTTTCATCGGCGCGTGGGGATTGTGGCCACCATCGGCACGTGAACCTCACGCGCCACCCCTTTGCGCCACCCCTTCATGAGTGCTTCATCTGTCATGCGCCACCCCTTCGCACCATCCCTTCACAAGTGTGCTATGGGCCTGCTCTTTTCAGGTTTCGCCTCTTTTTAAGATTTTGCTTCCGCTCTCCGTTGGGATTTCACTCCCTCTTTGGCTTTGGTTCTCACAGGCTTCGGCTCTCTTTCGGGATTTCGCTCACTCTCTGGCTTCGGCACTCTCGGGCTTCGGCTCTTTTTCGGGATTTCGCTCCCTCTCGGGCTTCAGCTCTCTTTCGGGATTTCGCTCCCTCTCGGGCTTCGGCTCTCTTTCGGGATTTCGCTCCCTCTCTGGCTTCGGCACTCTTGGGCTTCGGCTCCCCCTTCGGGCTTCGTAGGTTAAAGCTCTCCTGCTTCGGCATCATTTTGGGCTTCGGCTCCCCCTTCGAGCTTCGTAGGTTAAAGCTCTCCGGCTTCGGCTCCCCCTTCGGGCTTCGTAGGTTAAAGCTCTCCTGCTTCGGCATCATTTTGGGCTTCGGCTCCCCCTTCGGGCTTCGTAGGTTAAAGCTCTCCGGCTCCGGCTTCCTCTTGGGCTTCGGCTCCCCCTTCGGGCTTCGTAGGTTAAAGCTCTCCTTCTTCGGCATCATTTTGGGCTTCGGCTCCCCCTTCGAGCTTCGTAGGTTAAAGCTCATCCATTATCTCAAGGTTTCCAGCCTCCAAGTTTCAAGATTTCCAAGTTTCAGAACTCCGCTCTCCGATTTCAAGATGCAACCTCAAGCTTACTCCTTCGTTACCAGCTTGAGTTTGAGGGGGGGGGGTGTTAAGGAATATTTAATCAATATCTAAAATAGAATTCCTATTACCATTAGGAATTATGGTTTTATTATATTTCCCTATTATATGAAGATTTCCTATATTCATTATTATTATTCATAGCTATAGGATTCCTTTTCTATTTTGGTTTTCTATGTAGCCTATATATATAGGCATTTACCATTGTAAATTCATATAGAGTGAATTCAAGACTTCCTTTCATTATCTAACATATATATAGCGTATTAATTTAAATTTTATAATGTAAATTAGTTCATAAACTAAAACTATATGGATGTAAAATTAAAATTATTTAAAGTTTTTAGATTTCTCATGCATATATAACATGAGAGCATGAGTATGTTGAGTCACTATTGCATGAAAAATAAAATGTTCTACAGTTGTGATATAGCTACCTAAAATAAATATTATGTAGAAACTATTTAAGGGTACGTAGTTGTAAATTATAGATATTTTAAGATTTATATATATATATAAAGACCGCTGCATTTAATCCAACAATCATAAGCGATATCTTGCATTTTAATTAAAATGTGGGATATATATATAATCGGGTCCGAATTCGAATCCCGCTAAAAAATTTTAAAAAAATTACGCATTTTGATGTATTGAATTTTTTTAACATCTCAAAATACGTGTTTTTTTTACTTTTTTAGTTTGATTCAGACCGTACTCGGTTATGACATCTAGACATGAATCTCTCCCTGTATATATTCAATTGGCTGTTGCATTTAATATATCTTATATTTTAATTAAAATGCGGGATATATATATATATATATATATATATATATATATATATATATATATATATATATATATATATATATATATCCAACTTTATTGATTTGTAATTGAAATTATAAGCTACATGTACAAGCATAAATTCCAGGCATGGATATATAAATTCAAGATAGTTTTATATTCTTCTCTATCTAAACAAGATAATTAATGCCCACATCCACTACTTGCCTTCATATCCACCAAATTTATTGATTCTTTAATTTCAGAACATTAACTTCACCTACACACCTTGTTTATGAGCCCCCAAATTGCTCACACATACACATCATGCATGTGTAGTAGGATTCCGCAACTAACCACATCGTTCGCTAATATATATCGGTATTGATTAGTGTTCAGATTTCGTCCAGTCATCTTAACTGAAAGATTTAGGTATGGGTCGTCTTTCGGTCCGATACTTATAATCAGGATTTCGTCCGAATACTGTACCGAAACAATATCGATTAGCGTCCGAATTTTGTCCAAGAGAATCCTGACCAGAAGATTATTATACTATTTTTACAACAAATAAGAATTATAACACTAACTCCAGCATCAGATCATAAATCACCTATTACGTTTGCTTCGTTCTATTAATTATGATTATGATTGAAGTCATAGGATTCAAATTCAAATCAACTCTGATATTTTTCAATGCCTCTGATTTTTCTATGCATGGGTGTCACCCAAACCTTTTAAAACATAAAATATATATCATTCAAATGCCTCATTATACAAATTTTAACACTTATTCCTTTCACACTTCCTAGACGACCCGGCCAAAAAAAAAAAAGAAAGAAAGAAACGTTAACCATATAAATCAAACTCAGTAGTTCAACTTTAGTCATCTTTTAATTCTATTCACTAAATTAAAGTTAAAAAAGACAACAAAGTCTTCTTCTATGTCCACATAAATATATGATCTTCGATTTATATATATATATATATATATAATTTGTAATTTAATAAAAAAATTAATTATAGAGATTAGATGTTACGTATTAATTTAATATGTTTCTTATTTTAATAGGAAATTATGTTCGTATATTATAATTTGATTCTTATTTTAATTTTTATTAATAAAACTAATTTTAGAGATTTTTTAATATATTAAAAGATAAATAATATTATATTAAAATCGGTATTTTTCATATCTTAACTTAGTAAGTCAATGGATTTTTCAATAAAATCTCTATATCTATATATATATATGTTGTATTTGAATAACAATCAGCAAAAGAATTGTTGCACACATAAGAAAAAACCTATATCCTAGGGGCGAAGTCCAACGATTTGAGCTTGATACCTTATCTTTAAGGTTTAAGTTTAACCTCTTGGTAGAATCTTTATAAGAACATGAGACAATATCGACTTATACATGTATTCTTATCGGGATCCAATAACCGTGATATAAATGACGTGAGATTTCTCCGATATTCTAAAAAAAAAAAAAAAAAAACACATAAGAAAACCTATCATGGAAGTTGATTCAATGAAGAAAATGTTGGCCTCTAAGATCAAAAAATAATGTGGCGAATCGTCAAAATGTACTTAGGTAGGGTCCTCCTCCTTTGTACTCCATTATTTGAGTTGAATGAATCGATGACCTTGACTTGAGCTCCCTCGTGTCCATTACATTTGACTTCTGTGCCCACAAAACAGTACTTTTCTTACATCACGTCGACTCTAACAACTCCATTTTGTCATGGAATTGACTTGCATGCATGACTATTTTGCGATCACGGATACCGAAATTAATATAAGGGTCATAATAAAAAGGTAAAAATCGTATGAAAATGATTTAATTTTTTAAAATATATAAAATGGTCCTCTATCCTTATATTTATTTATCTTTTTTCTTATTATGTATGCAAAGTTGGTTCATCAACTTCAATCAATCTAAGTTATACAAATAGAAATATAACTCATTTTCCTTGTTTAATTTAATGCTCAATTTAATATTGTGATATTTAACATTGAAGTTGCTATTATTAATTATGGAACTAAAATAGAAGGGTAATTTAAATGTCATTATCTCATGAAATTTATGTAAGGCCCGTTATAGTATTCTCGAGATCTAATTTTATTTTTATATTTTGAAATCCTTCCACATCCAAGTATTATAATAAAAAAAATTGAGATTCTTAACCATTAATTATTTAGAGATTAATTATATATATATAAAATATAATTACTGGAGTCAAGGAGGCTCTTAACTCAGCATTGGAACAATACATTTAATATCATTGGTGTGTTGATTTCAAAAAACTCTTGTACATGACAGATATTGTTGGAAAACATCATCCCTGAAATTTTCATAAAATAAATCCATAATGGTCCACTTATGATCTAACCATACATGTATTATTAATTCTAAATTAATTCACAAACATATTAAAATAAATCTAAGTATTTCGCAACACAATTACATACATTATTTCTTATAGATATGCCATTAATCAAACTTAATTGATTGTCTATTTCAATAAGTAAATGTTCATATTTATAGAAGGAACAATCAAGTTATTATATCATTACATATACAGCTTCCTATACACTCACATGCACTTGGAATGAAGCATTAATTACTATATAATCATATGCATTTGAAAGTTTTGATTACTAATTAATCACATGTATTTAGAAACTTAATGACTTCCTCAAACCCCTCCGAAAATATTATTATCATGAATGTACCATATGTTTCGGTGTACCACATGTTCCCAATTGAAGTTTTCTTTTGATGTTGTAACATCTTTTCTAACACATACAAATAGTCAGCAAATTATATTATTATGATTGCCTTAAGTCCTGCACGGCCCGCTAAATACAAACCTAATTACCAAAATTTTCAAATCCTATAAAACTTAGATCATTGATCCTCCAAATCAAATCTTAAATATTGAACTAGCTTCATTATGTCCCCTATTTTTTTTTATTGAAAAAAATCTTGAAGTCTTAGTTATCTTTAGGATTGCAATTTGTTAAATAATTCTATCGGATTTAATTTTATGTATATTTTAGGATCTCAAACCCGATGATCAATTTAAGTGGATCCTTTCAAAGTCTAGAATCTATAGAGATTTTTAAAATCTCTAATTACACTTGCAAATTTTATTTATGCATGATTTCTAAGTTATAATGTGTTACACAATATACTATCATTATTTAGGTTGTCTTAAAATCAATAAGGGAAATTATTATTTTACATCCTTAAGATTGGTTTAGGTATGAAATTACTTGAAAATTTTAAACATATTTAATTTTATACTACTAAAATTTTAGATGTAAAATTGAACTTATTTAAAATTTTCATATAATTCTATGTATAAGTCAATATTTAGATAGAAAATGATAATATCCCAATTAGAGATAGCAATGAGACGGAACATGATGAGATTTGTCAATTTCGATATTTTTGAGATGAAAAATATTTATGTTCCGTCCTGTATCCAATTAAATTCTATCATATTCTATTAAATTTCGTCACATCTAATTAAAATCATGTTCCATTTTATATCGTATCTCGTCCCATCCCATTAAAAATTCCAAAACTTTTTTTAATCTTATGGCATCCCATTTTCAAGCCAGTACAAAAAAATCCCGTTAATGTGAAAAATTACCAACCCTAATTCCAATCAATAATTACATCCAAGCTTACACTTGATCACAACAGCAGACACGGCGGTTATAAGACGGTCAACTATAATGTATGATGGGTCCCACAGTAAGACTTTATTGATTTTATGAGTCGCCAGTCAACTTCGGTTGCCTATACAAATATTTTATTTGCCTTTTTTTCCGCATCGCATGAAATTTTCTAATTTTATTTTATTTATTTTTTTAATTTTTATTCCCATCCCCCTCACTTATTGATATCAACTTGTTGAATTCGGTCGGTTGCGATGTCGTTTTAACGAACGACAGCAGTCAGCAGTTACTTACCGACTCGTTTGATGGAAATGGGATTGTTGACAAATTGGGTGTGTGTTGTTGGCAATTTACAGGACTACCCTCACTGTAATTGCTTTGCTTGTGCTCTCCCCCGAGTTAACTCAGATATTTACGCGGCGATTCGAGCGTAAATAGAGTCTTTAATGAAATGGGAGGAGACCTTTCATGTCATAGACTCAAATTCTTCAATGACTTTATATCTGACACCAACACGAGCCAAGCCATTCATGAATCGGGGAAAATAGATTTATTTGACACGACTATAATAGAATTAGGGAAATTAACTTTAAATTGAATGTTGGGGTAAGTATGAACGGAAGAAAATCTAAGATTCTGATCGAGATTTGTGATTCAATATATTTGATATGGGGTTCGAGATATTTTTTTGCCTGGATAAAAAATTTATATTGGGATGAGCAAATTTTGATATGTCCAGACAAATTATCATCTTTAGAGATAAAATGTAATTTTTAAATTATTAATCACTTAATGAAATTGACAAACTAAGTTATTCAATATAATTTTGACAACTAAGAAAATGCTAGAGGAATGGAAGAAAAGTATTTTGGTACATATTTAAAATAATAAGGAGATATATAAAATTGTGCATATTACAATAGCATAAAGTTAATGAGCCACTCAATGAAATGGTGGAAAAGAATAATTGAACGCAAGTTAAGATAAGAAACAAATATATTTGAGAATCAATTTGGGTTCACGGCAGGAATATTGACTATGAAAGAAATACATTTACTAAGATGCTTGATGAAACTTTATTAAAGGAGGGAGAAAGACCTTCATATAGTATTTTTAGATTTAGAAAACTCCTTAAAGGGTACTAGAAAATGAGTATATATTATTTATATTCAAACAATTAAAGATATGTATGAAGGTGATTTGTGTTAGAACTCAATGAGAAGTGACAAGACACTTCTTCATTGAACTTTTTTTTTAACCTTATGATGAATGTAATTACTAAGGATATCCAAGATGAGGTGAGATTATTTGTATTCTTCGGAAACCCCCGCCCGCATCACCGTTCAGTATTTCTTGGCCCATTATTGGCCAAACCACCTATGCATTGGGTCCAATGTGAGTAGGATCGCTAAAAGTGTATATTATTTGCTGATGATATAGTATTGGTGGATGAGTCTAAAGAATATATAAAGGCTAAATTTGAGATGTGGAGAAATTTTTTAGAAATTAAAGGCCTTCGACTAAGTAGGTTAAAAATTGAATATATAGGGTGTGTGAGTTTACAAATATCATAGAAATAATGCAGCATAAATAAGAATTAATGACTAATCAATCTCAAGTAGTGAGTGTTTTAAGTAACTCGGGTCCATACTTCAAAAAATGAGAAAGTAGATCGAGATGTTACACATATAATTGGTATGGAGTAAATAGAGATGTGCATCTAGGATTTTATACGATCACAATAATGCTTTAAAACTTAAAGACAAATTTTATAGGACCGCCATGAGACCTGCAATACTTTATAAAATAGAATGTTGGGCAATAACACATCAAAATGTTCAAAAAATGAGGGTAGTTGAGATGATCATGCTTAGATGGATGTGTAGATGGACTAGAGATAGAGTTATAAATGAAGTAATTATGAAGAAACTAGGTGTAGCAATGATTGATAAAAAAATGAGAGAAATAAGATTAAAGAGGATGTGTTCAATTGAGATTTTAAAATATTATTTATGGATATATAAGTCCAGTGGATTTTAAAAGACTATTTAAGAATATAATGACTTATAAGATTTTATTACAATTTTTTTAATAATGATTTTTTACTTATTGGATTTTAAAATATTTATATCATAAGAATTTATTATTTGCGACATATATTTCAAGATGGATTTTGATAACGCAACATTAGAAGTCTTCGACGCACTATTACAAGACATTCCAAAAAGATGTCGAAGCACATCGGTAATAAAGAGCAACGAACGTAAAAGCCGAACCTTATATGAATAAAATCTTGTATGACTTTAGCTTAGGTCTCCATTTGTAATTTGAGTTGTGTATTTTCATATTTAAGCTCATGAAACATTCAACTCCATATATATGCAGTAGGGTCATTTGAAAAATGTCTTAAACATTCAAAAATTGCATATTTATCATTGAGACCGGCATACCGATCTCCCAAACCGGCATACCAGTGGCATTCTCCTGTTTTGCATGCTTACTATAACCGGTATGATCCTTATCGATTTCCATACCGGTCATGCTTACCGGTTAAACTGAGAAAACATGCTTACTAGAACCGGGTTATGCCTTACCGGTTACCATACCAGGTTTACATACCAATATTGGTGATGAATACATGCTTACTGGAATCGGGTTATGTCATATCGGTGTCCATATCGGTCTGCAAATTGGTCATACTGGGGAAATCACTCTCACTGGAACCGGTTTATGCCTTACCGGAATATATACCAGTTAGCCTAGGATTTACATTTTTACTGAAACCGGCAAGACACATACCGATCTTTATACCGGTATTCATACCGGTGCAACAAATATATTTTTAAACATTAATATGACCGTTGGGTGTCAGACCAGCATACTGGTGTCATGATACCGGCATACCGGTGTCATGAGACCGATATACCGATGTCATGAGACCGGCATACCGGTCTCTGACAGGAAAGATGGGGAATCTTTATTTCTCACTATATAAATGCCCCAAATTCGTTTTTGCAAATAGAGAACACATTCATACATCATTCTTGATAGCAAAAACAATGAGATACTAAAATCTTCTTGATCCAACTTATTCTCACCAATTCATAAGCTCATACATACATCTTCATAATCATCTTAGTGAGCTTAGATATATTTGAGCAACTCATACACTATTCAATCTTTGTATCTTTCTTGTGAGTTCTCAAATAGTGTTGTAAACACAAAAATTTATTTTTCGGAAACACTTGTATTGAAATCCCTTGTGTGAGTGGTGATTACTCTCAAGGGTGGAGTTTGTGTAAAAGGTTTAAGAGAAGCCTTAGAGTAAAATCTATTGGTTGTAAAGATTGTTGAATCTAGTGGAACCTTCAAGTGCGCTTGAAGAGAGAGTGGACGTAGGCAAGTGATTTGGCCGAACCACTATAAACTTGGTGTTGTATCTCTCTTCCATTATCTTTTAATTTGTGCAATTTTACTTTAAGGTTGTTTATAGTTATTGGTATAAGCTTGGAAGTATAAAATTAACAAAATTTATAATTCCGCATTATTTTTTTAATAACCAAATTCACCCCATTTTGGGAATAATGTTACTTGTTATTGCTTGTAGGTAATTTCAATTGGTATCAGATAAATGTTTTCTCAACAAAGACTTAACCGTCCGAGAAAACGATCATGGCCTCTACAAGCAACTCGTCAAATCTTGCCGAGAGATTTTCAATGGCAAGACCTCAATTCTTCAACGGAACCGATTATAATTATTGGAAGATGAGGTTTCTTAACTATATTTTAGCCGTTGACACACAATCCTTCAAAGTAATCACATGTGGTGTAAAAACACCGATGAAGAAGGATAATAATGGTATGGAGATTCCTAGGCCGCACTTTGAATGGACCGATGAGGAAATTGCACAAAGCTCCATAAATGCTAAAGCACTTAGCCATCTCTTATGTGCTATTGATCGTAGTCAAATCAACAAGCTTCCGGAATTTGGAAATGCACACTAGCTATGGAAGTCTTTGGAAATGATCAATGAGGGCACAAGCCAAGTGAAGGAATCAAAGATCAACCGGTTCATGTGTGAATTAGACAATTTCAAAATGGAATTCGGGGAAGAAATTGAGCACATGATCTCAAGGTTCACAACCATCATAAACCATCTAGGTGCATTGGGGCAATATATGGACGTTAACTGGTTGTCAATGCTAAATTTTTCATCATGATTAGGTGGTGATGCCTCAACCTTTATATCTATATTTTCTTTTTGAACAAGCATGAATCAAAATGTAACTTTTTTAGAATCAAGATTATATGGAATGAAACCAATAGGTATTTCATTTATTTAACACAATCTGTTTTTTTTTTTTTTTGAAAATTACAATAATAATAGTTCAAGCAAATTATAAACCAAATATTTCGACTAAAGTTCCAAAGTAGTTAGCACAAACAAAAAAAATAGTTCAACAAAACCCAACATTATCAAAATATTAAAAAAATCATCATAACTCATTGGTATCATCAATGGTCCAAGATTCATAGTTATATTTCTCTTTGCCCTTTTTATTTGTTATTTCCTTATTCTGAATCCCTCATTTAAATTATATGTATATAAAAAATATATACAGGCCTGCAAAACAATAATTGTGTTGGTGTAAGATTTTCAAGTTCTGTTAATGCTTCTTACGTAGGCCTACAACAAAAACCCAAGAAAATCAACACTCATTAATCCAACAATTAAGGTTCAACAAATTACAATCTTGAAGCTAACAATACAAACTACACCATCGCGTTTCAAAAAATCATCTTTTATTATAAACACAAGCTAATTAATATATACATTTCAAAGGTAAACCTTAAACTCATTTCGGCCAAAATTAATCTTAATTAAATTTACAGAAAGCACACAGATCTAAGCTAGAATTCGAATTTATCTTAATTAATTTTTATTTTTTTAATCAACAAATAAATAATTTCTTTTTAAAAATATCAAAATTAAAAGATTGAAACAACTATTTTTTTAATTATTTTTAATATTTTCAACAGTGTGAGCGTTCATGGCCATTGTTTGCTTAACTTTGGTTTCAGTGTAATATGTTTAGATCTGATTTCACAAGAAATTTAAACTAAAAACTTTGGCTTTTTTCTATATGAAAGAAAAGAGAAACTGCACTACGCAGACTGAAAAAAGAAGAAATTACTAATAAACAAGTACCTTGTTCACGAAAAGCTAACATGTCTGTCTGTCTTCTCTTCTATAACAGCAAAAAAAAATCTAATTTCAAAAATCTGATAGGTTAGAGTGAGATTTTTTATATGGTTTGATATTTATACTTTCCATTAAAAAGGCTCACACAATCACAAGTATAAAAAAAAAAAAAATCCTTCAAAATAAGTAAGCTTTTCAATACCATAAGATTTTTTATTACTTGTTGTGATTGAAAACCACTAGATTTGGACACCCTCTTTAAAAAATCATAATAGTTTTAATGAAATACCACAATACTTTTTAGATTATTTAAAAATCTTAATTGAATACCACAATATTTATTAACCCAAAATAATATTTAAAAATCCTAATTGAATACACCCCCTAAAATGGTTTGAACATATCCAATGTAAGTCTTTAAGTGATCCGATAAGGAAAAAAGAGCAAATGGTACTGCGATATGTTAAGTAAGGAAGGATAATACTTAAGTTGATATGGACAAAAACTATAAAAAGTAGATATAATTTTTATGGTGTTTGATAAAACAATAATATCAAATATAACACAGTAACATAAAAAAAATTAATATAAAAGACTTCACCTAATAGAAAAAAGCTTTATTCAGTTTCATTCGTTAATCACCCATTTAATGTATAATTTAATTCAGAATGTAACACAATATGTGTATTTAATACTCCCTAAAAAAGAAGAAAGGGAATTGATCCGATTCAGTAAAAATAATAATAATAATAATTTATAATCGCATCTTGTGTCCTTTGTGGAATCAATCATTCACCTTCTTAAAAAAAAATGTTGTTCTTCAAATAAATATATCATGATTGGGGGAATCTATACATCACATATAGACTTCAAGTATAGTGGCATAATCGTCAAGGTGAAGCATCAATTGAAAAATCGAAAATATAAATTTAATGGTATCTCCCATAAAAATCTACGAGCACCTTCTACATCATCTAGTAATATGGTGGGATTGACCCATTAATATATGACAAGTGTTATCGGTTTTCTAAAAAATTTTAAAATATGAATTAACAAAGAGAGAATTCGTAGAAATTCTAAAATGAACATTATTTACTAGTGGGTATAGAGGTTCGGTGAGCTTATAAGCTAACATATACTTTCGATCTCTCATCATAATACTTATAAATTAGGTTATACTCTCAATCAATATTTTATACGAAACGATATATTAAAATTTTAAATGTCAATCGTCATCCATCATCAACATGACCAACAACAAAAAAAGATAAGCACACATTGAACCATACATGTCATGGGCTTAATTTGTAGTAGTGGGCAATTTGGTTATGGGTTCACTGCTTCTGGCTAACTTGATGCTTCACTTTTGGTGGGGTCCTGAAAATGGACAAAGATATTATCTTTCACTAAAATAAGCGAAACCCACGAAATTCTTTTGCAGGGGTTATTTGTTTAATTAGTTCAGATTATTTGTATTTATTAATTTGATATTAAATCTCTATATTTGTGAAAAATATCCAAATACTTATAAATATACTAATAGTAAAACACCATGCAGATGCAGAGGAGTTTCGCTTAATTATAAAACATGATGAGAATTTTGTATAATTTTACGAAACATCAAGAGAGTTTCTTTTATTTTTCCTATACATACAATAACACTAATGTATCCTTAAACAGAAGTAATGAGATATTTTCCCACCTAGAAAATCAAAATTTAATTAAATTAAAAACTAATTTCAGCATCATAATGATGATCAAAACCATGTATACGAATCTTCATTGCATTATTTTAATTAAAAGATAAACCCTAAAATATGTGCATGCGGAATGCCACACATGAGACCCTCATTATATATAGGCATGCCAACTTTGACTCAAAAAGTGGAAGAGTGGCTTTGTGGATTTTCTTACTTGCCAGATACAGTGGGATCCAATACAATTGCAAGCTTAACTTCCAAAAAGTTGAAGAAGATAAAACTTTTCCTGTTTCCTCCCAATTTTAAAGATTGAGTTGACAGCACCACTATATATGAATCTTCAAAGAAATTGCAACACTTTGAGTTATTTCCATTTGTCAACCTTCCAAATGGGTAAATATCATTCTTTTCAAAACAGGATCGGCCAATGCGATTACCTACCTTTAAAATCGGTTGTCAAAAAATTCGGTTAAAATCGATGAATTGGTAAAACATTATTTTTTAACCCTAATGAAAAAAAATTAACCAATTTTTTTTTAAAAATTTCCTAAACCCTAAAAAATAAAAATAAAACAAATTTATATTTTTTAAATAATTTTTGATGTTAGAAATTATTAGAGTTAATGATTGTGTGTGTATATATTTATAATTTATAATTAATTAAATTTTTTATGACATCATTATGATGTCAACCGATTCAATCCGTCAGTTTCAACCGTTGAATTAGTGACTCAATAAAAATTTTAGATCAACCGTTTAACAATTAGTTTTTTTTTTTTTTCAATACACAAATCAATGCAAAACCCACGAGCGAACTCTCCACTCACCTATCACTTAAATGCAGATACCTGTATGCATAAATTTTAGGCTTGAGTTAACAAAAAATCTCACATGTTTTTGAAGATTTGCACAGTACTTGATCCAAACTGAAAGCAATTTCCACATTCAAAATATCATGTATAAAGATGGTTGAAAAAGAAAGCTCCATGGTTGTGTCCATTAGTGGAAAAATATTGAGGAATCTTCCACAGGAAATGCCACTTTTTATTTTTATTTTATTTTTTAAAAAAGTTTAGTATCTTAAAAGAGATTTACAGGTGAAATCAGAAAAGTTACTCCTAAGGATTGATCTTAAAATACAAAAAGTAAAAAGTGAATCCAGAAAGATAGAAACTTATTGATATTTTTATGAAGTCAATATCATTCAAATAATTTAATTTATTTTAAAATAATTAATTTTCTTCGTAAGAAAAGATGGTTATGTTATATAAATTGTCTTAAGTTGAAGGATCTAGACTAATTAGTGATGAAGAGATGTCTCAACAAGTATTTGGTGATAAATTGAGATATTACAAGGGACTTCCCAAACGTAGACGAATTCTGGATTACAGATGACTCAAGTTGAATTGAAGAATAAAAAAATTAATTGTTTAAATTATTACATTATTTTCGATAACTCTTGCATATGATCAGTTTCCATACTGTCTTAGAATGTTTTATTTGTGACTTTAGTTGTCCCTCGGAGGGGTGAGCACCGGTTCCGGGGTTGGAACCGGACCGATTTTCCGGATTTGGAACCGGAACCGGTTGTAACCGGTCTGGTTCCGGTTCCAAATAGAAGGAACTGATTTTTAACCGGTCCGGTTCCGGTTCCAGAATTACAGGAACCGGAACCGGAACCGGACCATAGAACATGAACCAAATTAAAAGAATTGTGTTTTAAATTGAAGTAAGCTCCTAAAACATTATGTCTATATGCATATACCATATAGAACTGTGTTGTAAATTGAAGTAAGCTCCTAAAACATTATGTGGTGTTTATTTGGCAATATTGGTTCCAATTTTGCAGTTCAATAAATTATGGGGCTGTTTGAATACACTAGGCCTTGTGTTTTTGTTTTCTTCTTTTGCTCAAAATCTGCACTGCTGGTTCTCAATATATTGGCAAGATATATACTGGGTTTGAAGGAAACCATATAGAGTGGATCAATAACAATGGCCTATTTCTGCTGTCTAACAAGTAACAATTCTGTTTTCGGATTTGGCTTTTATACTGCCTTGGCTTTTATAAATAGGGTAATTCGGAACCGGACCGGAACCGAATTGGAACCAAATAATAGGGTATCCTATTTAATTGGGTAGGTTCCGGTTCCATGCGGAACCGGAACCGGAACCGATTTTGCTCACATTTCCCTCCCTCATATTAGTTTAGTCTTTATTATTTTAAATATGTTAGTATTTTAATTACATATATTATAACTTGAGACAATTTGTTTGACTTAATGTTATTATTACTGTCTTTTATATTTGTTGATGATGATTTTCGGTCTCGAGAAACTCTGAAGTCCGAAGATGAGTATAATGGGGTTTTCACTTAGCAGATGGTTCATGATCCTTATGAGGATGAGAGATCAGATGAATTGTCAGAGCCCGTAGTGGTGAGGAACACTCGAAGACAAAACCAGATTAGGAGGATAGGTTGGGATACTGACCCGACCTGATGAAAAAGATATCAGATCCGATTGTATTTGAGCATATGTGAAGGCCGACCCGATGTGGTCCGTGACTACCGACCCGACCTGATAAAAGAAGTTAGGTCAGATTCGGCCTTAGGAAGAACATCAATATCAGACTATGAAATCAGACCCAACATCAGACTCCTAAGTCAGAACGTTAGTAGATCAAGCTCTGAATTCAGAAGCTTCAACACCAGACTTTGCACCAAGCACAATATCAGCCTCTGAAATCAGAATCGACTCAGCAGGCCTGAACTGGTAAAGAAGTAAGGAAGAGTATTCAGTGTTGTTCCTCTTGGCACACTGACCCGGGGACCGAGGTCAGAGTTGCAGTATCTTGTGCTTATATATGAATGACGTAAGTCATACATGAGAGTTTGAGCCTCCAGAAGACTGGGATGACGAGAGTTGGTCAAAGACTCTCATTCTAACACACGAAACAACGTGGGAGTGGTTGAATTATAAGTTGCCACATGGGCAGAACGAGTAGCAGAGTATAAAGGTGGGAATGATGGCTTTTTGCTAACATAGAGTAGTTGAGTCAGAAAACCAGAGCTACTATTTGCAGAGTAGTTGGGGAAAAGGAACATGGGCGATAGTGACAGGCTGACATGAGCTGACGTCACGAATTAGTGTAATAGTAGATTTAGAATCCTATATAAGGGGGTTGAAAGCTCAAATTTAAGAGTTAACATTTCTTACATTCCACTACTTATAAAAGAGTTCTAAAAAGCCTAGTGATAGAGAGAGAAAATTGGTCGGTATTGACCCGAGCTCGTAATAATTTTTTTGTACTCTCGTGGACGTAGGTTGGAGTCACTCTCCGCCGAACCACGTTAAATTTTTGTTTTCTCTGTGATTTTCTGTTTGCTTGTCAAGTTTGCTTTGGTTCCCAACTAACCAAACAAATTCACTGCTTGTGGGAGGTTTATTCGAAGAGTAGATTTTTCAAATTATCCATGGAACGAAAAACAATCGTCAACAATATTATTTGTTTTTATTGACTTGTAATTAATGATAGAAACTTCACAAATTGATAGATTTATTTATTAATATATTAATAAAAATAATTATACTACAATATGGAATAACAATATTAATAAATAAAATTTTATAGACATTTAGCAATCAAAATTGTATTAGTCGCCATAACACTTTTTTGCCATCGACACAGTTTCGTTGCCAAAGTAATGGCAATTGGTTGTCACCAAAGCGCTAAAATTATGGCAACGAAGTAAGGTTAGTCACAAAAGGAAAAAAAAAAATGGCAATGAAATAAGTGTCGTCGTCATAATATAATTGAACCAATATATTGTAGGAAATTCTTCACAATAATTCATTAAGGGTAAATATGTCCTTTGGTATCATAGGGTGCTTGTAAGGGGTATATCCCTTTAGAGGGTTGCACCCCAACCCAAAGGGTGCCCATTGGCACCCTTACATGCCTTATATAAGGTGACTTTATATTGATTACAAAGACAGAGGAAAAATATCCGAATTAAACAAGAGACACTGGTTTTTGTTTTGTTTTTGAGAGAGAGTATCATCATCTTCCTTGTTCATAAACTTGTGAAGGAGTGCTCATTGTACAAGTAGCATCCGAGTTATCCTGGGAGAACGTTGGCAAGAAGAAACCGTAGAGCACCTGTGACGGGCCAATAAGTTCTTAAGGACAGAGATAATCTCGACTTGGACATTTCTGTAATCTTCATTTTCTGGTTTGTCACAAAGTTTTTCTGGTTTTAGGGTTTTGCATCTAGATCTACTTTGGGTAATTTGATCTGTTTGTTTTGCGTGTTTATATTACTGTTTTAATGACATTATTTTACCAACAATCTTAAGAACTTATGATATCGTGTTATTAAATAGTAATTTGCATGTTAGGGTTTTAATATTTTCTGGAAAATACGAACTGTGCATGAAAAACCCGTAGGGCGTTCGAACGCCCAACGCACGCGAAGGCTAAAAATTTGAATTCTCGTAAGAACGTTCGAACGCGTCTTCAAACGCACCTCGAACGAAAGCCTTATGCCTTAGAACGTTCGAACGCGTACTAAACGCAACTCGAACGCAAACTCTCTGGAATCATTCCGTTCGAACGCGTTCACGAACGCTATACGAACGTGAACTCTCTGGAATCATTCCGTTCGAACGCGTTATCAAACGCTACTCAAACGTGAACTCTCTGGAAACACATCGTTCGAACGCGTTATCAAACGCAACACGAACGCACACACACTGGACAGTCTCGTTCGAACGTAGATACGAACGCGACACTAACGAAATAGTCCTGTAATTCTTATAAACTGCAAACTTAAATAATATTAACTTGGTAAGTCATATACTGTTAACACATTAATCTTGGTAGTATAGATTTAAATTATTATTAGGTTGTTCAATTATCACAAGCATACACATAGTGATAAAGTTGAAATTGTTTGATTGTTGCATAATTGGTTGAGAATTTAAAGTGTAATAATACACAAGTAATTTCATCCAATCTTGATTGAATTATATATATCTACATTTATCGTATATCACTTTGAACAAGATCATTCGTTGATCGTTGTGCAATTTGTCTTTCGTAGACTAATTGACCCTGTTGATTTTCCAGTTACATATGGCTAGCGGAAATATCACGGTACCGGTCTCTCATGGAGAAAAACCGGAGAAATTTGGTGGGGCAAATTTCAAACAATGGCAGAGCAAGATGCTGTTCTACCTAACAACTCTCCAGTTGGCAAAATTCCTCAAAGATCCTCCGGGTCCTGTGGAGGGTGAATCCGAATTGGCCAAGGAAGAGCGAGAACAGACTTGGATGTCTGGAGACTTCTTATGCAAGAACTACCTTTTGGGTGGTCTTGACAATACCCTGTACAATGTGTACCAAGGCATGACTTCTGCGAAGATTCTCTGGGAATCTCTCGAGAAGAAGTATAAAACTGAAGATGCCGGACAAAAGAAATTTGTCGTGGGTAGGTTCCTGGACTACAAAATGGTAGATTCAAGGACGGTGATGTCTCAGTTGGGTGAACTGCAATTAATCATTCATGAAATACTGGATGAAGGAATGAAACTTTGTGAGACGTTTCAAGTTGCCGCCATAATTGAAAAGTTGCCTCCATCATGGAAGGACTTCAGGAGCTATCTGAAACACAAAAAGAAGCAGATGAGCCTTGAAGACCTCAGTGTTCGATTGAGAATCGAGGAGGACAACAGGATGTCCGAGAAGGCCAGCTACAAGACTCTGGAGTCTAAGGCCAACATCATTGAAGGTGTAAAGGGTAGCAAAAAGAGAAAGAACAGTGGAGCTGACTCTGGGAACAAGAAGTTCAAGGGAAAATGCTACAACTGTGGAAAGAGCGGTCATATGTCAAAGGACTGCAGAAACAAGAAGTCTCAGGACAAGGGCAAGAAAAAGAAAAATGAGGCCCATGTCACTGAAGGCGAGCAGCTGACTGATGATATCTCAGAGATGGAACTATCAGCAGTGGTAACTGAAGCCAACATAGTTGGGAATCTGAGAGAATGGTGGGTAGACACTGGGGCTACTCGTCATATCTGTGCAGACAGCAAGATGTTTTCCATATACCAGAAGGTCGATGGCGGCGATCATCTGACAATGGGAAACTCGTCTACCTCTCAGGTGGTTGGACAAGGCACAGTGGTTCTGAAGATGACATCCGGAAAGGAGCTAACATTGAAAAATGTACTGCACATTCCAGATATTCGGAAGAACTTGGTCTCGGGCTCTCTTCTTAGTAAGGCTGGTTTTAAGCTTGTTTTTGTTTCTGATAAGTTTGTAATGACAAAGAATGATATGTATGTAGGAAAAGGTTACCTGACTGAGGGCCTTTTTAAGCTAAATGTAATGACTGTTAACCGTGCTATTAATAAAGCTAGTTCGTCTGCTTATATTATTGTGTCACAAAATGTATGGCATGGGAGGTTAGGACATGTTAATTATGATACTATGCGTAAATTAATTAACATGGACCTTATACCTAAATTTGCTATTGATGGCCAACATAAGTGTGAAGCATGTGTTGAAGCAAAAATGCATCGAACATCATTTCATTCTATAGAACGTAGTTCTGAACCGCTGGAACTTGTACATACCGATGTATGTGACATGAATATTGTGCAAACAAGAGGCGGTAAAAAGTACTTTGTCACTTTTATCGATGACAACACAAGATTCTGTTATGTGTACTTGCTGAGAAGCAAAGCTGAAGCAATTGAGAGCTTCGTACACTATAAGAACGAAGTTGAAAACCAACTTGGCAAGAATATCAAAAGAATCAGGAGTGATAGAGGCGGTGAATACGTTTCACCATTCGGTGAATATTGTTCTGTGCACGGAATTATTCACGAAACCACTGCTCCTTATTCTCCTCAACAGAACGGAATTGCGGAACGCAAAAACCGAACGTTGAAGGAAATGATGAACGCCATGTTGACAAGTTCGGGACTACCCCAGAACTTGTGGGGGGAAGCTCTGCTTTCCGCGAACTACGTTCTTAACAAACTTCCTCACAGAAGGTTGGACACGACACCATATGAGTTGTGGAAAGGTTTCGTACCTTCCTACAAATACCTCAAAGTGTGGGGGTGTCTTGCCAAAGTAATGGTTCTTAAACCTAAGAAGGTTAAAATAGGACCAAAAACTGTTGACTGTATATTCATTGGATATGCTCGCAACAGTAGTGCGTATCGATTCTTGGTACACAAGTCGGAGATTCCTGACATCAATCCGGAAATGATAATTGAGTCAAGGAATGCGACATTTTTTGAAGAGACGTTTCCTTGTAAGGAAAGACAGCGCACAGTGTCTCTCAAAAGAACGACCGACGCTGTCAAGGACAGTGATCAGGTTGACCTAGAATCAGATAAACGTGTTAATACTGAGACAATCGAGCCTAGACGTAGCAAAAGAGCTAGAACGTCTAAGTCGTTTGGTCCCGATTTTCTGACATACCTGTTAGAAAATGAGCCTCAAAGCTATAAAGAAGCTATGTCTTCTCCTGAGGCACCTCTTTGGAAAGAGGCGATAAATAGTGAGATTGATTCAATCCTACAGAACCATACTTGGGAGTTGGTTGATCTTCCACCAGGTTGTAAGCCATTGGGCTACAAATGGATATTCAAAAGGAAGATGAAAACGGATGGATCAATAGATAAGTACAAGGCAAGACTTGTCATAAAAGGTTATAGACAAAAAGAAGGCCTTGATTACTTTGACACCTATTCACCTGTGACTCGTATCACATCGATAAGAATGCTCATAGCCATAGCAGCTATATTTGGTCTTAAAATACATCAAATGGATGTAAAGACGGCATTCTTGAATGGTGAATTGGATGAAGAAATTTACATGGAACAACCAGAAGGGTTTTGTGTTCCTGGACAAGAACAGAAGGTGTGCAAACTTGTAAAATCCTTGTATGGATTAAAACAAGCACCGAAACAATGGCATGAGAAATTTGACAAAGAAATGTTGTCAAATGGGTTCAAAACCAATGAGTGTGATAAGTGTGTGTACACTAAATCAACTCAAAAGGGATATGTCATTGTGTGTCTCTATGTAGACGATATGTTGATAATTGGTAGTAATCATGAAATGATTCAGTCTACCAAAAACGTGTTATCCAGCAGATTTGATATGAAAGATATGGGGATAGCTGATGTAATCCTAGGGATTAAGATTTCTAGGACATCAGACGATATATATTATCACAGACTCATTATATTGAGAAGATACTCGATAAATATATCAAAGGGGATCTAAATGTAGCTAGAACCCCTGTAGACCTAACTCTTCATTTATCAAAGAATACTGGTTCAAGCATATCGCAACTAGAGTATTCGAGATTCATCGGAAGTCTGATGTATCTCACGAATTGCACATGACCTGATATCGCTCAAGCTGTGAATCGGCTTAGCAGATATACGAGCAATCCAGGACACAACCACTGGAAAGCCATAGTAAGAGTTTTGAGGTATCTGCGTGAAACTTCAAAATATGGGCTACATTACGAGAGATATCCTGCTGTACTAGAGGGTTACAGCGATGCTAACTGGATATCTGATACGGTGGATTCCAAATCCACGAGTGGATTTGTTTTCACACTTGGTAATGCAGCCGTGTCATGGAAATCCTCGAGGCAAACGTGTATTGCCCGGTCTACTATGGAATCAGAATTCATAGCGTTAGACAAAACAGCGGAAGAAGCAGAATGGCTTAGAAACTTCCTGGAGGATATTCCTAGTTGGCCCAAACCGGTGCCAGCGATTAGCATACATTGTGATAGCCAATCGGCAATTGGGAGAGCCCAAAATACAATGTATAATGGTAAGTCTCGACACATACGTCGGAGACATAATACCATACGTCAACTGCTCTCAAGTGGCATAATAACGATCGATTATGTCAGGTCGAAGGAAAACCTAGCGGATCCACTAACTAAAGGTTTACCTCGAGAGCAAGTTGAGAAGTCATCGAGGGGAATGGGCTTGAAGCCTATAATCTAAGAATTGCCACTGTGGAAACCCAACCTAGTTGATTGGAGATCCCAAGATCTAGGTTCAAAAGGGACAACAGAAACTTTGTGCAATTCAAAACAAGCACTGAAGAGTTTCGTACTCTTTCCCATTCCGATAATGACGCTGAGTGCTGTCTGTCATTGGTTAGGATAAGCTAAGGCTTTTAATGATCACTATATTAGGAGATGAGTCCTAATGGGGGTAAAGACAGATTACCTCTTCAAGTAAGAAGTGAGGCCGCTTCCATGGGAACCTTTAAAGGCGGGTTACCCTAAAGTACTTGATGAATCCAGGACCGTTGTTCAGGGCCAAAATGAACACAACCGTAGAACGGGAAAATGGTCGAATTAAAGCTGTGTGTTGGCAATTGTCTTGGTTTACACCAACGGCAGAACAGTTCAAGACTATGGGTCACTGGTTTGCCAAGTAAATCCGATTGTCACTCACTAGGAAAGGTTCAAGGCGAAAGCTACATATTTCGATGCAGCTTTAGTTCTTGGTAACTCTCTCGAGTGTCTCCATGAATATTTGAAGAATTGTGGGGGATTGTAGGAAATTCTTCACAATAATTCATTAAGGGTAAATCTGTCCTTTGGTATCATAGGGTGCTTGTAAGGGGTATATCCCTTTGGAGGGTTGCACCCCAACCCAAAGGGTGCCCATTGGCACCCTTACATGCCGTATATAAGGTGACTTTATATTGATTACAAAGACAGAGGAAAAATATCCGAATTAAACAAGAGACACTGGTTTTTGTTTTTTTTTTTTAGAGAGAGTATCATCATCTTCCTTGTTCATAAACTTGTGAAGGAGTGCTCCTTGTACAAGTAGCATCCAAGTTATCCTGGGAGAACGTTGGCAAGAAGAAACCGTAGAGCACCTGTGACAGGCCAATAAGTTCTTAAGGACAGAGATAATCTCGACTTGGACATTTCTGTAATCTTCCTTTTCTGGTTTGTCACAAAGTTTTTCTGGTTTTAGGGTTTTGCATCTAGATCTACTTTGGGTAATTTGATCTGTTTGTTTTGCGTGTTTATATTACTGTTTTAATGACATTATTTTACCAACATATATCATATCATATAACATCTTACATTGATAAATAATAATCTTTTATTGAATATATATATATATATATATATATATATTATATATATATATATTATATATATTATAAAGCACAATAGTGTGGGAGGAAAGAGAAGACAATCAATGGTTAGGATTAAGAGAGATAATGTATCCCAATGCTATCTTTATGTGGCTTAATTGGCGGCTCAGATCATTTCATTATAATCTAATGGCTGATAAAGAATCATTCCATTATAGAATCTCTATAAAAATGGAAAATGAAAACTACCAAATAAATTAAAGAATAAAATCATTTCATTATAAACAACTTAAATAACAGAATCTCAATCTCTCTGTAAATTCTGTAACACCGTGCCGTAGGCACGGGCACACACTAGTATATATATATATATAGCTAAATTCAACAATAATCTCTCATTTGGTTAATTTATCAATCTAGAGATCAATATATGCTATAATGCATAAATAAAGGTGTTTTCAACTTGAATATTTAGCTAGAACCAGCACTTCAAAGCATTAACAAAATTTATGTTGATTATAGCATTGAACCTAAATCTTAAGTGTTAACACCGGAAGATACAATTCACACACAATAATAATTGATTTTCAAAAGTTCTCGTAAATCAATCAGTACTTTTTACGGCCTCATGCTCTATCATTTCAGTGAAACATTTACAATGATCAACCTTATACACTTTGTTAGAAGCGACACCAATTCTCATGTTCACATAGGTAGAGTTCCTTTCACCTTTTAACTCCATTAAAAGTAAAACTCGTCCTCATTCTTTGCCCTCGAAATAAAAACGAAATTCAAAGACAAAGTTAACCAAAATAATTGATTTCGTGTATTCTGGAATGAAAAAGACATTCTCCATTACATTGCCACGATAATGGATAATCATTGACACGACAATGAGAGGAAGATATATAAAAATACATTCTAACTCATATTGTCCCGACAATGGTTACTCATTGGCGCTACAATGAGACGCCGATATAAAATGACTCTCAGACTTATATTGTCGTGACAATATGAAGCTCATGCATATTATCGGAACAATGACTTGTTATTGGCGCGATAATGAGACGTTGGTTTAGAAAATCATGACTGAAAAATATATCTTTTGGAGGTAAATCTTGATTGCCTATAAATAGAGCATGAAAATAATTCAATAAATATAACATATTTCATATAGAAAGTTCTCAAGTAGAGATCCAATAAGTATTGTGTTGTATCTCTAATTTTTTTATTGTATCATATAGTATATTTATCCTACAACCATTACAACACATATGGGTAAATATTATTTTAAAAAAAATGTCATACACACCTAAAAAATTAGATTACCCACGGCATTCCTTAATAGCTTTGGCAACGACCCAAAATTCATAGCCAAAGAATGATTTGGCGACGAATTTGGTCATTACCAAAACATCCATTTTCATTGCTAATGATTCATAGACCCTACGAGATAAAGAAAAAGAATAGAGAAGGGGAAGATCAAGAATATGGTACCACATCCATCCAAGGCACATGATAAACTTAACCCATATGCTTGGTCACAACCTGCTATATATAGAGCATTTCCACGGGATATAAACTCCTTGGTTCAATTGGAGAAAGGTGTCTATAACTTTCCCACCTAGCCTTCGCATCGGCCTAGTAGAGTAGTTAGGTGGGGAAGTAAAACTAATCCTTGTTCATATATAGATTTTTCTAGTACAAAATGAGTCACTTCAAATAGGTTTCCGGCTCGGAATACGATTAATCTAGTATGAGCTATATGAGCACCCAAGGAATAAATTGATAAGCCCGTCATTCCCGCCGTCTCACCAGGTGGTTTTTTTTATCATGAACTGCTAAGTTCTATTAAAAAAACCTCCTGAGAGAATATAAATTTTCATGAGGTTGATTTCAAGCCTGCATCCAATCACGAATGCCCATGAAAAATATGTTAACAAGTCATCCTGTGGAAACATATAACATAAGTCTAATTCCATTAAGCACGTGTCCAATTTCACAATCTTGTGATACAAGTAATTAACTGCTGTCATGGGGTGAGTAGTAGAAATTGTAATCTTCACAATTGTGTTTGTGAACACGGCACTGTATAAAAAAAAAAACTCTGATGAAGCTCCATTCCCATTGTTGCAATTTAAAGAATGCTTACTGATCAGAATAATAATGGTTGAGGCAAAAGTAAGAATAGTAGAGTTGATTTAATGGAAATACTTCTGTTTGTATTAATAAAGACCTTCGAGGTCAAAATCAAATATGTACATCCCAAAATGATTCTATGACCAATTCACAATTTGATAGCAATTAACTAAACACCCAAACTCAAAGAATTAAAGGTACGAGCTAAAGAAAAAGAAAAGAACAATGCCCAAGACCAATTTAAACCCATATCACTAAGACAATCCTCTTTCCAGTGAGAGCATGTAAAATGGCCTTTACAGAATCGTCTGAACCACTCACAACAACCATCCTGTCTCTTACCCCTCCTCCCCCTCCTAACGAATTCCCCCCCTTTCCTCATGTTCCATCCTCCCTTTTATTGTTGCCCCACTTCTCACCCACTGGTCCCCACTCTTTTTTCCCTCGTCCATCTGTCTCCCCCTCATTTTCTTCAGTTGCATGTGCGGTTGAGGTTGTTGTATGTGCGGTTGAAGTTATTGTTGAGCCTTTTCCTTCTGCAATACGTTCTCAGCCCATGGGCCCTATCATTTTCCCCCCCATCAAGAACCACCTTGTCCTCAAGGTGAAAGTCCGGAAATTGAGCGCGTATAGTGTCGTAGGATTCCCAAGTGCTCTCGAATTCTGGCAACCCTTGCCATTTAATCAAAACTTCCAGAGTGCCATTGAGGAGCTTGCGTGTGGACTGAATGTATTCTGGAATCACCCTCAGCTCATACTCTGCTGTCAAAAATGGAGGAATATCTGGACAAGAGCTTGGAGGAGATATGGCCCTTTTCAATTGGGAAACATGAAAAACTGGATGTATTTTGGCTTCAAATGGGAGTCGCAGCTTGTAAGCCACTGGACCCAGTTGGTGTGTGATTTCGTATGGTCCATAGTAACGGGGGCTAAGCTTCTCATTTGGTCGCCTCGCCAAGGACTTCATTCGGTAGGGTTGGAGCCGTAGATAGACCATGTCGCCGACTTGAAATTGCAGCTCCCGACGATGTTTATCCGCTTGGATTTTCATCCGATTTTGAGCTATAGTTAAATTCTCCTTCAAATCCTTCAGAATTCTATCCCGATTTTGCAGTTGTAAATTTACCTCATCCACTGTGGAACCCCCATCAGAATAGCGAATCAAAGGTGGAGGGTCACAACCATATAGTGCTCTAAAAGGGGTCATGCCGGCAGCACTTTGATAAGAAGTGTTGTACCAGTATTCTGCCCACGGAATCCACACGGGCCAACTTCGTGGTTTATCACCGACAAAGCACCTGAGATATGTTTCTAAACAACGGTTCACTACCTCGGTCTGTCCATCCGTTTGGGGGTGATATGCCGAGCTTCTTCGTAGTTCGGTGCCAGCCAAACGGAACAGTTCTGACCAGAATTGGCTCACGAAAACCTTGTCTCGGTCAGAGATGATGGATCTTGGAAACCCGTGGAGTCTGACTACCTCACGAACGAAGATGGCTGCTATGCTTTTAGCCGAGTAGGGATGGCACAATGTAAGGAAGTGACTATATTTCGTCAACCTGTCAACAACCACCAATATCGTGTCCACATGTTGTGCTCTCGGTAGGGCTTCCACAAAATCCATGGATATGTCTTCCCAAGATTTTTGTGGGATAGGTAAGGGTTGTAAGAGTCCGCCAGGCGATAAAGCCGAATATTTACATCTCTGGCATACATCACAGGCAGCCACAAAATTCTGGATATCCCTTTTCATCCCTTTCCAATAAATCAAACCCGACAACCTCTTATATGTTCGTAAATATCCTGAGTGTCCCCCTCCCGGGGTAGTGTGGAATTCTCGAAGAAGAGAGTGGAGTCTGGGAGACTTGGATGGAACTACCATGCGGTTGTGAAAGTATAGCAGTCCCCCTCTCACCGTGAAGCCAGGATGACTATTTGGATTCTGCAACTGATCCTGAATAACGCTTCGCAGATAAGGGTCTTGGTGAATTTCAGCTTCCAAACCGTCAAGGGCGTGGCAGTGCCCCACTGACAAGGCAAAATATTGGACCCCACCCTCCAAATTGTCCTCCATTCCCCTTCGGGATAATGCATCGGCTACACGATTTTGTTTGCCAGGCTTATATTGGATGGTAAATCGGTATCCGTCCAACTTGGCTATCCATTTCAGCTGCCCCTCACTCAGATTCTGTTGATCTAATAAGTAACGTAAGCTGATCTGATCGGATCTAATCACAAAGGAACGCCCCATCAAGTAGTGACGCCACTTCTGGACAGCCAAGACAATTGCCATTAATTCCCTTTCATATACGGACTTGGATTGGTAATGAAGTGACAAAGCTTTACTGAAAAAGGCAATTGGGCGACCTTCTTGCATCAGCACTGCCCCTACTCCCTTACCAGAAGCATCTGTCTCCAGTACAAAATCTTTAGTAAAATTCGGCAAAGCCAGAACTGGAACTGAAGTCATGGCCCCCTTCAACATGTCAAAGGCCACCTGTGCTTCCGGACTCCATTTGAAATTCCCCTTTTTAAGAAGATTCGTCAGTGGTAGTGCTATTCTTCCATAATCCCGCACAAATCTCCGGTAATAACCCGTTAATCCTAGAAATCCTCGCAAGCCTTTCAAATTGGAAGGCGTTGGCCACCCCGTCATGCAAGCTATTTTAGATTGGTCTGCCTGTACTCCCTGTGCCGATATTAAGTGGCCAAGGTATTCGACACTATTCTGTCCGAAATAACACTTTTTACGATTTACAACCAATTTATGTTCCCGTAACAGTCCGAGCACTACTGTCAAATGACCCGTGTGTGCCTCCAGGGTCGGACTATAAATCAGAATATCGTCAAAGAAAACGAGCACAAATCGCCTTAAGTGAGGACGAAAGATTTCATTCATCAGTGCCTGAAAGGTGGCGGGGGCGTTGGTCAGCCCAAACGGCATGACCAGAAATTCATAATGTCCTTCGTGTGTCCGAAATGCCGTTTTCTCCACATCCCCTGGTCGCACACGGATCTGATGGTATCCACTCTTGAGATCCAGTTTAGAGAATATTGAAGCCCCTCCTAATTCATCCATGAGCTCCTCAATGATAGGTATGGGGAACTTATCCGGCACAGTGATTTTGTTCAACGCCCGATAATCCACACAAAATCGCCAACTCCCATCTTTTTTCTTGACCAATAACACCGGACTGGAGAAAGGACTACAACTTGGACGGATGATGCCAGTGATGAGCATTTCCTTGACGATCCTTTCTATTTCATTCTTTTGGTAATACGGTTGTCGATACGGCCTGATTTGGGGTGGTAAGGCGCCGGGCTGGAGTCGAATGGCATGATCCTGACTCCGTTCTTTAGGCAGCAATATGGGTTGATCAAATATGTCCGTGAAACTGTCCAACACGGTTTGGAGCTCCCTAGGGATTTCCTGGTTTTCCCAGCCTTTTTCTTCGTGCATGTTAGCAATTTCAGGAAGTTTTTTTCCATCAACCACAAAGCCCTTGTCCTCATTCTGAAATGTGCGCATAATGTTTTTGTATGACATCATGGTTCGCCTTAGGGTTGGGTCTCCTTGCAGTATTACCTTCTCTCCCTTCTTTCCGAGGGTCATAGTAAGTTCTCTGTAATTACAAGAAAATTCTCCTAAGGTTTCTAGCCATGTCACCCCGAGCACAACATCGGCGCATCCGGTCTCGAACAAGAGGAAATCTTCCTTAAAGGAATATCCGGGCAACTCTATTTCCACTTGTCTACAAATTCCTCTTCCAGCTAACTTACAGCCATCCCCCAATTCCACCCCAAACTGTTTTGAGTAGTCAATCTCCAAATGCAATTCCTTCGCTAATGCCTGGTTTAAGAATGAATTAGACGCTCCCCCATCAATAAGTGCGACCACTGCTCTTCCCAAGATTATACCTCGGATCCGCATTGTTTTGCCCGCGGGAGCAAAACCCATTAGCGACTTGAAGGACACGGCTACTGTGGAGTCCACGATTCCCTCTTTTTCCAACTGGTCATTAAGTTTTTGTTGCGTCTCTGGCAGATCCGATAGTTGTTTACCCATTTCCTGCTCCTCTGGTAACAGCCCCATTTGCGAGAAATTTCCCATATCCCATTGTTCACTTGGTTCGTTCCCTGGGGATGAATCTTCTGCCCAGCCCTCATCCACGACACATACCTTTAGAGTGCGATTTCCACAAACATGCCCAGGTGCATACTTTTCTCGGCAACGGAAACACAAATGGTTAATGCGGCAGTAATTCTCCTCCTCCTCAGTCAGTCGGCGAAATGGCAAAGCACGTGGGTTATTTGACCCGTAACTCGGTCCTCGATTTCCCCAATTGGTCGATGCTGCCCTGGACGATGAGACAAAACCAGGACGACTCGTCGTAGATATCCCTCATGTAGCTACTGGTTTGGTGATTAATGGGTTCCCTGAAGCTGGCCCATTATAGTTAGGTATTTCAGCCCTTTGTACCCTACTCAGAGAATTTGGCCCAGTACTGAGATTTGTTCCCCCTGGACCCATAAAGCCTGATTCACCCTTTAAAACCGACCCGACCCATCTGGTCCCTACCTGTCCGGAAACCGATCTAGTCCATTCTGCTCCATTTTTGTTGCCACCTCCTCGGTTTGCATCATGTTTCTTCTCGGTGGCTCCCAAATACCAATCCAGTTTTTCCTCCAAGTCCAAAGCCAAACTCATCACCGCCTTTATCCCGTAGACTTTCCACGGCCGCATCTCAACCTGTAATTCTCTCTTCAGCCCACAAGTAAAGAAATCAACCAAGAGGTCCTCCTCCGCTTCAGGCGTGGTTCCAGCCGCCAATTCAAAAGCCTCAATGAAATCTGATACCGTTCCTTCTTGCTTTAACCCAATGAGAGCCGGATAGCCTGTCGAACCTGCAGTGGTACGGAAACGCTCCAACAATTCTTTTTTCAGTCCCTTCCAGGATCTCAGGGGCCATCTCACGGTCGTGTATTGGAACCAGTTAAGTGCTGCTTTTTCAAAACAAGCTGATGCTAGCCTAACCTTGTCCCCTTCCCTGATTCCCCCGACCATAAACAAATGTTCCACTCTATAAATCCAACCTTGGGGATCCATCCCATCAAACAAGGGTAAATCTATTCGCCGTGGGCTGGCACGAACTCCCTGTGTTTGTGGTTCATCGTCGCCTTCATCCCCGATCTCCATCTCGACTGTGGGTATCTCCTCCCCATTTTTCTGAGATCCCTCCCCGGAGTCTACCCCTTTTCCTTTTTCTTCCCTCTTCTGGTTGCTTTTCATTTCTGTCATTAGTTCTACCAACATGTCCATTCTCTTGCCCATCTCGTCCATGGTACCCTCCAATTTTTCTAATCTGCTTTCCATTCTTTCTCTCTCACGGGTATTAACCATCCGCTCCTCCACAGACCTAGGCGTGTTTGCTCTGATACCACTGATGAAGCTCCATTCCCATTGTTGCAATTTAAAGAATGCTTACTGATCAGAATAATAATGGTTGAGGCAAAAGTAAGAATAGTAGAGTTGATTTAATGGAAATACTTCTGTTTGTATTAATAAAGACCTTCGAGGTCAGAATCAAATATGTACATCCCAAAATGATTCTATGACCAATTCACAATTTGATAGCAATTAACTAAACACCCAAACTCAAAGAATTAAAGGTACGAGCTAAAGAAAAAGAAAAGAACAATGCCCAAGACCAATTTAAACCCATATCACTAAGACAATCCTCTTTCCAGTGAGAGCATGTAAAATGGCCTTTACAGAATCGTCTGAACCACTCACAACAACCATCCTGTCTCTTACCCCTCCTCCCCCTCCTAACGAATTCCCCCCCTTTCCTCATGTTCCATCCTCCCTTTTATTGTTGCCCCACTTCTCACCCACTGGTCCCCACTCTTTTTTCCCTCGTCCATCTGTCTCCCCCTCATTTTCTTCAGTTGCATGTGCGGTTGAGGTTGTTGTATGTGCGGTTGAAGTTATTGTTGGGCCTTTTTTCCTTCTGCAATAAGTTCTCAGCCCATGGGCCCTATCACTCAACTACTAGTAGTTGAGGAAGGCAATTTGGGACGACCATCAAGTTGTTTGGATTAAAAATCTTAATAAAATTAGGATTTTGGGGGGAAAAAGATTCTAAATTCTGTAACTTCAGAGGGTTCATAAATACAAAAACATTTAATAAATTATGTTGTACAAATTATTTTCCAATCAAAATAATACATTCGCATGAGAATTAAATACATGGAGACCCATTTATGAGGCCAGTAGATATGATGGAGGCCAAGAATGATCAATGCCCATTTGAAGATTGTCAGGGGCTTGATGAAATTAGGAGGGTTGTATTATTTAGGATTGGCAAAAGAGCAGTGTTTAAAAAAAGCCCTACCACGGTTCAACAAGCTTTGTTTATTTAAGTTTGGGTTTGCGAAAACATAATAAAAACATAAATTTAAAGTTTAAGAAGTTGAATTTTTCCAAAATTTTAAAAACATTAATACACAACACTTGAATTAGGCCAAGGCTGTAATATATATAACGACATTGTGTTTATACCCGTAATCTTAAAAACTGTGGGCAAGCTTAATCGCTTAAATTCCCCAGAATCAAAACCGGATGTTGCGCTTTGAAAGCGCTTAGTTTAAATTGTGTAGGAGGAAAGGGAAACAAATGGACATGTAGGAATCATTCCCTCACCCACTAGCTTCCTACAATTTGAATCATTCCTGTGTGGTGGGTTAGTGGTTGAATAATAGTTCCTGTTCCTCTATCTGAGACTGAAGGAAAGACATCACTTTCAGTCCAAAACAGCACTTGGGACTTGAAAGAGGAGTCTAGAAAGGAAAGACCGCGACTATTTGAAACATCACAGGAGATTTTTCTCAAGTATCCAGATTACTAACCACATTGGGCCAACAAATATGATAATCTAGATTCAACTCCTGATAAGAAGAAGGCAATATCAACATGAAGATATAACTGAATAAATTAAAAGTATATTGCAAAAAAACTGGTTTGAGAATCCAACCCAAATAGCAGAAAAGGAAACACAACAACTAACCCTATTATGACCTAACAGAGGAATTTGATAACCTAAGGCACTCACTTTGGCACTTCCGAAGACATATGTCATTCCAATTGGGGACTTGGTGTTGATTAACGCAAACAGTTCTCGCACATGCATCAGCACAAGCATCAATCTCAGAAACACCACAAACAGTGACACAAGTATCAATTGTCGGGTCTTTAGATAATGAACCAACCTTCTTTAGCATCCTCTTTGAAGTGCACACCCTCTCACATACAAAGATATCATCCGAGCTCTTCTCACGCCCTCTTGCACTCTTCAGCCTCTGTTCTTCCCCTCTCTTTTTCTTCATCCTCAGAGCTTGTCCCACGATAACAGCTGGTATTGCAGCACCTAATAGCGACCACCATGGATCTACCATGACTGTTAAAAAAAAAAAAACTTGAATATAAACCTATCCCCTTTCACCTATCAAAGCACAAAATTCAGTGGAGAATTGTCCTAAAACAGAAATTAAAACACTTGAAGCTTGCACTGAGCTTCTTTATATGAGTTACAATTCACACAATAATCACATTGTTCGATAAGCCCCCCTTTTCGTTTGCTAAACATCTAAACAGAAATCCCATTAAGGAGAAACTAAAATCAGATTTTTTTTAATCTTTTTATTATTTACATAGAGATATGAAACACTTAAAGCTTATATTATGTAAATAACCCACTTGCTTATCTTCATTTCCACTCAAAACCCTTAAATCATTCGTCAACGCGAAGTGATTTACAATCAAATTGGGCAAAAAAATAGACGAATTTAAGACATTATTTCACACTTTTTACGATCATCGGATATAATCTAAACCAAATAAACGACTGCCCATTTATTATTAAAGATAACGGTGCCTGTTTCTAGATAGTTAAGAGAAAGGATCAGCGAAAGCCAGAGCATCCGAAAATTTACCTGCAGTGGGAAGACGGGGGTGATGGTCTCGACAATGGCGGCGGCGACGGCGGCGGAGTTAATTGACCGGAGTAGAGAGTAGCGAAAGGAGTTTTTGGAAATTGGGGTTTTTGAATGTGAGGGTTTTGGATATATTTTTAAGTTTTTTTAAAGTTTGGGTAGTTGAGTGTTATTTGTACTTTTTTTTATTGTTCTTTTGAATAAAATTGTGTTTTTAAGACTAATTTACATTTCCGAATTCAAAATATCAAATTTGAATAATAAAAAAGGGAAATGTTAACGAGTGCCTTGAGATCACTCATTAAGAATTTATTTTAGGAAAATTTTGATGGAAAAAGAAAAAATCATTAATATTTTGACAGTTTTTTTCATTTACCATAAAAGTGATGTCAAATTTTTTCTTAAAAGAATTCTTAATGAATGTCCTAAGGACACTCGTTAGCATAACCCAATAAAAAATTTTCTCTATTAATTTTAGGCACAAGTGCCCATCTTTGACTATATATATATTATTTAATTCATAGTCAAATTTATGTTTCATTCCAAAATTTACATCCATCAATTTGAATCAAATTGATTTAATAAATATATTTAAACACTTCTTTTCTTTTATAATTTTTAAATATGAGATTCCTTTATATTTTCTTGTCTTTCTCAATTCTCAGAACTTAATCACTAGACACAAAACAACTCGCTATCTTCAAAATTATTCAAGAATAAACGAGACTGTGATGCATATTTTGTTCTTCTAAACAAGATTTTATGTACTTGTAAAAAATTAATTAATCTTGTTTGGTGCATTTGAAGAAAAAGATTTAGGCATAAATAAAATGTACAGGCACACAAAACTAATTATGAGACATGCATTCTATATTTCAAAGACGTGATTAAAGAAAGATATATGCAGGGGTGGCCCTTATTATAATTCACATCTGGTCGGTTGGATCTCTCAAATTTAAATTAAAAATTAGAGATCGTAAATCTAAGAAAAATTAATATATATTTAACAAAAAAAACTAAAAAAATATTTTTTATCAATAAGGAATCACATACTTTAAAAATTCGTTTAAAGTCTCTCAAAACTCAAGGCTGACTATCTCAAAATTATTTCAAAGAAAAATGTTACTTTATCTGACGGGCATACCCATACAGGCAAATACAATAAGTCATTGTTTGCTACTTTTACCTATTCGAATATGTCCATCGGACAAAGCAACAACGTTCTACTCTCAAATATGTCTAGCGTACCGATCTCAGACAGAGAGCAGAGATAATATTTCACTTTCTCTATAAATTGAGCTCCAAATCCGTTTTTGCATATTGCTTCAACCTTCATATAATTTCTTCTGAGGCAAAAACAAAGAGTTAAACAAGACATTCATCATCATACACTCTCATACTTAAGCTCACACACTACACATTCATGATCATTTGTAGTGAGCTTATATTTCTTGGGTTAGCAACTCACACTTAAATCTTCTTTTATTTATGAGTGCCAAATTTGTACTTTAAACTTCCATATTTAAACATTTGTGGTTGGGAAGTCCCTTGTTGAGTGAGTTTACTCAAAAGGATAATTTATGTAAAGGTTGTGAGAGAGCTTATGAACAAAAACTCATCGTAAAGATTTAAGAGTGGCCATTGGAAAATTCTTTTGTAAATGTTTGGAGTGAATCTAGGGGACAAAACTATTGGTTGCGAGTAAGCCACAAAAAACTCGGTGTAAGTTGTGAATTCAATTTAGTGGAAATCTTCAAGCGAAACTTGAGGGAGTGAACGCATGCAAAGAGTTGGTCGAACCACTATAAATCACCGGTGTCATTTTTTCTAACCCTAATATCTTAAATATGCATATTGTTTAGAAACTTACTTTTGGACATTAATTGTTAAATACATTAATTTGGAAAATTGATCTCTAAGCTAAATTGATAAAGCTACTAGCTTAGTAGCGTAAAATCGACAAGATTTTTTATTTTTGCAATGTTGTTCGTTACCCAATTGACCCCCTTTTAGGTATAGAGAGTTTGTTTGTTGTGTGCTTGTAGGCAATTTTAGGGAGCTGATCCAATATTGAAAGACTATATATTCAAATATGGTAGGAGAACTTGATGGTAGAAAATCTACATGAGGTTTTCTTTATACTTTTGCAGGGGGAGCTGTGTCATGGCATTCAAGATTGCATATGTGTATTGCATTATTCATAACAGAAGCTGAGTGTATTGCAGCAGCGGAAGCAGGAAAAAAATATTGTTGTTAACACATTTTCTCCAAAAATTAGGGATCAATCAGACATAATACAAGATACATTGTGATAGTCAGAGTGTTCTGGATTTGAACAAGAACTCAATGTATCATTCTCGGACGAAACACGTTGATATTCGCTATAATGGATACGCGAAATGGTGGATCAACAATTATTGAGACTAGTAAAGATCCACACATATGAGAATCTAGGCGATATGTTAACAAAGGTGGTTACTCGGGACAAGTTAGACCTGTGCAGAGACATAGCCGGGATAGTCGTCAGATGAAAATCGTTTTAGATGCAGCTGGAGGGGGAGATTTGAAAGAATCCAACTGCATGTGAAGCTATAGTTTATTTGAATGTGAAGCTATAGTAATGCATGTGAATGCAAACCTCCAAACAAAAGTGCAACCACCCATTAATTTAGTGTTGTATTTTATTGACAATTTGAGCCCAAGCTTGGTTATAAAATAGAGAGCTCATTTGAGAGCTTAAATCATCCATAACAATTAAGCATTTAGAGAGTGTAAAGAGTGAGATTTTTTTTTTTTGTAGAGTTTTAAACACTTGTAAATTCTTTTTTATAGTAATAAAGTTCTGTTTTTCCTCATAAATATTCATCAGTGATAAGAGAATCGCGACACATAAAACATGTGTAGCTACATCTGTCCAATCAAATATGTTAACTGAGAAGAGTTTTGAAGGGTTTTTTGGCAAATAGCTTATGACCTGATTTGTTTTTGTTCTTTTGATGCTGTCTCAGTGTACTCCTTCATTACCCTAAGTATTATGAAACTCATTGTATGCCAACAGGATGTGCAGTTCATAGAATAATCACTGTAGTTACAGTGAGAGGGGTGTAAAAATTATAAGTAAGAGTTTATGTATGTATAACATTTTTGTCAGTGGCAAATAAATCAAGTACAGTACCCAATTTGGCCTTTTGAAAGAGGAATGTTTTCATTGTAAATAAATTTCACATGCTTGTAAACATGGCAAAAATGTCATGTACTGAGACTTGACGTCTGTATCAAATTTATCTCGACGGTTGATTATGTGTTCAACACAAATTCAGGTCAGTAATGAAGTCTAATTCTGTTACATTACTTCTCAATTTGATGCATGTCAAGTTCTTCAGATGTACTGATCTGCTAAACAATTTGATGCATGTCAATTCCACACGCATATTTGCTATTATTTGTTCAATTTTGAAACCCAATAAATCATAACTGCATGTGATTTTTTTTCCCCAAAATAAATCAATAGTGTAGTTTCCAGAATGTAAATTCACAGCCAAAAGAAAAAAAAATCAATAGGCATAAATTTTTTATTACGCCCAAAATATAACTTGCGGATATTATGGGGTGTTGATTCCACAAGAAGATAGATGAAATAAATAAGGTTAGCAAAAATTAAATACTTACGTGATAACAAAAATCAAGATTTAATTTTAATTTGAAGAACATAAAAATCATTAAAAAACAAAAAAACAAAAAATTTCAATGATAAAAATCACAAGGCATCAAGAATCCCTTTATTTTCCTATTTAGATTTTAATTCATGTTATCACTCGATTGTAAATTCCACTTCCCAAATTAACAACCGGATAATATGAAAATTGAGAACATGTAATTTAACAAATGCATTTGACAGAATAAATTTCTTACAGTAATATATGCAAAAAGATTATTCGTATAAGTTATTTAAAATCGATAATATAACTATGTCAATATAATATTGTAGTAAAAGACTAACCTATAAAATAACATTCACCAAACGTAAATTATATATTACAGCTACTACATAGAAAAAATATGACTGAATCTATGTGAAGAATTAACATATAATTTATGGGTATGAATAAAAGAAATTTATTGAATCAAATATTTAAACTCTAAAATCATGAATGAATAAAAATCAAATAGAATCAATTATAGCCATGCCAAAGAACTTATCAACTCCATAACAAAAATTCAAAGCAGAAATAAAAGTAAAGATAAAATTATTGTCCTCCTTCCCTAGGAACTTTCAAAATTTCCTCATTCTCCTGCACAAAATCAGTTCTAAAGAATCCTTCTCGTGATTCCACGGCAACAATCATATCATTCGTCAATTCAAATTCAAGTAGTGGATTTGGAGATTTAATTCCTTTTGAAATTGAAAAGTGGATAGCACTGAGGTCTGAGCATATAGAATTGCTGACATTGTAAGACTCCTTTGCAAATGAAATGCTAAATAGGCTTGGGCTTCCTAATTTACATTTAAACATGCTTCAAGGCCTGTAAACACAAAAGTAAATAGCAAAAATAACTAAAATAAATTTTGACACTGATGAGCCATAAATATCCGTCCATTTATCTTAGTGTTTTATATGTAATCTTGAGTTGTATGAGCGTTTTGATGTGTTTTGGGTACATTTTGTAGGTCAAAATAATATCACGACTCAAATGGACTTAACGGGAGATGAATTGGCAAATATGGAGAAGAATTTGGTCAAATTTCAGAGTTAGCCCGCGCGTCCCAATGCTAAAAGCACGTCACAACGCATGACTTCACGAAATCAGTCAGAATGCACCAACTTGTGGCACGTCGCGAAGCGCTGACGTTAACCATAGAAGTCGCGACGGGTGCGAGGGTGTCGCGACACGGAGAAACAGTGCCCAGTTCGTCCAAGATCCGATTTTTAACGAGGAAAGACCCCCATGACCTCCTATACAAGCAATAGTTTATCACAAAATCAAAAATCAAGTCTCATAACATATCTTGGAGCCTCCATAGCATAGAAGAACGCCTAGAGCAAGGTAAGAACAAGTGCATCAACCGGAGTTGAAGTTTGAAGACTGCAAATGAGAGTTTCTTTCTTCTATTTTCTATCTAGCTTTATTTTTTTATGCGTTCTTTGCCTCTATTAATGATTAGTTTATTTTTATTGATTATTATAAGTAGCTAATTCATTAAATTTAGGGTTGTAATGCATCTCAAACATGTTTAATTAATTATTTGCATATTTTTATTCTTTTGAGATTGTTATTGATTATTTATTATTCTCTGTGTTTTGATGCTTATTTTATTTGTCTGGCCAACGATAGAATATTCTTAGCAAACCCTTAGAAACTCGTTAGAGGGAATTTGAGTTAGTCGTGAGAATAATAACGTGTGATTTATTCGTTGAATAGATTTCCTTGCAAGATAGACATATACCTAAAGGGCATATGTAACCAAGATTAGAACCTGGCCTTAATGAATTCAGTTTAATTTAATTAACATAGACATATAGTTAATTGATTTATTCAGAATATTTTCACCTGATCATCAAAAGAGATTTGTGAATAATTTAGTGTTCTAAGTTAATAATCAGTAACAACAACCCAATTAAATGAAAAATGCCTGAAATTATTGTGTGCATGTTTAGGTGAAGTTACAACCCCATGTTCTTCTATCTTATAAGGTTTTCCCGAATTTTGTTATTTGTCTTTATTTTTCTTTTTCAGTTATTTAATTTAATCAAAATTCTTTCTCAACCAATAATTTAGTTTAAATTAAGTAGGTTAGTCTTGGAATTAATAAGATAAATATTAAGTTCATGTGGGTATGATATCCGATTTTTTATCATTGTATTACTTGAACGATACGTGTGTTTGTATGTTAGATTTATAAATCGCGATCAGTCAGATAATTTTATTAAAATGCTATTAAAAACTTTATAGTATTGATACTTCAATTATTCTATATTATAAGTGTATTTTCATACACTTGACAATTTCCCATCAGAAAAATACGGAAAAAGTGGAGAGCAATCATCTAACACTTTTGTTTGAACAAGTTTATTTCAAAACGATATTAACCCCAAAAAAAATTTAAATAAATAAAACAAACAAACAAACACCGAATCTTGATTTCTCTCGAAACATTAGGTGACAAAGATCTAACACTCAACGTCTTCATAAAATCCACTACTAAGAATTTTCCAAAAAAAAAAAACGACTGAATCACCCGTATATCCCATTCAATTCGGGAATAAGAAAATGACATCGTGATTTTTGGATAGGATCGCAAAGAAAAAATACATCAATAAAAAATTAGTTCGATAAGTCAATAAGTTTAGTAAATTATTATTTTTTTATATTAGAATATTATAAGTATAGGAAAACCAGCTAAAACTTTTCTCTAACCTTCAAAAAAATATACTTCAAATACATTTTTAACTCCATACAAACTTCTAAAACCTTATATTTTCGCTCGCGTAGGCCCGATCACGATTCGATTCCGACAACAAAACTGGTGGTTCTGATTCCTGCTGAAGGAGGAACCAGAACTAAACCTTACAATGTACGGTTCAATTCCGGTTTTAGGAACCAGAACCGAATTACAATTAAAGATTTGATAAAATTTATTTTACTGTATAAATAATACAGAATTACAACTCATTTGAGTTCCGTCGGTTAACTCGGATAAATAAACATTACTCGTTCTTATATTTCCTTGGATCCTACGCTTAGCTTTGACCGATCATTGAATAAATTGAATGAATTGTTAAAAAATTGGAATGTGAAAAAATGAATTTAGATATGAAGTATTTATAGAATAATAGAAGAAAAAATTAATTAAAAAAATAAAAATTTAAAGAACCGATTAGATTCCGCAATTCGGTTTCGTTTCAATTCAAACCTAGATTCTGGTTCGATTCTTAAATTTTGAAGAACCAAAACCAAACCGATCATTCACAAGTTCCGGTTCAGTTAGAAACCGCCGAACCGTTAGCCGATTCGGTTTCGATTTTAACCCGGTTCTGATTTGTCAGACCTACTCTCGTCCATTAAAATAAAATGACCTCCATATCAAGTTCAGTTATAAAATAGAAATATTGAATATCAAAAATTTGCATTAACAAGATTACATGAAGTGATCATATTGAGTAAATATCTCAGCCTCACTATGTCGCACAATATGATTACTTTCTCTTTCTAACACAATCTATATAATGTATGATTGAGATCCGAAGTTGTGTTCCTCAGCTTTATAACAGCTTCTTAACAAACTTAACTAAAGTTTCCCGCATTTCTAACAAATATGACCGTACTTTGACCAAGTTTTCTCAAGTAAACGACTCGAAAAGTGGTCGTTTTGGCATTTATAATTACAAAACAGATGTGTGGTAAGCATGTGTTAAAGTTGCTTACTCCAAAAGCACATTCACAACTTTATTCTGGTGAATGCACTTCAGATGAACAAAACAAAACAAAACAAAAATCATCATTTCATCAAGAAGTTGATCTCTGTACATTCTACGCTATCAAGAAGTTCATCTCGTTGAATGTTGGCATCAAAATCAATGTCGTAGGGTTCCGTTGCAACTAACTTCCTCATCTTCTACTCACCGTGATCGATGTTGAACATTGTTGTGGACATAACCAATCACAGGCGATCAATGACTGGGGTTTTGTAAAAGGCATGGTATCATCTCGAGAAAGTTCGAGTGGGCGTGCTGTGGGATTGGCCTTCTACTTCTTGACTTTTATTTGACGATTCGTAGGCCACGTGACCTTCGGATTTTCCTCTGTCCAAATGTGAAGGTTCAGGTTTTTTATCTCCATCCGTGGTATGGCGTGAAAAGATACTTGATTTCCTGATCTTTCCTGAATCTTGTAGTGATTGGCTTTCCTTTCCAACTCCTTTGTTCAAGTTTTGGAGTGATTGGCTACTCTCACATTCACTACCCTTTTCTGATTTTGGAACAGATTGAACCTCTGATGATATTTGAGATTTGTCTTGATTCTGAAGTGATTGCTGAGGTTCCGATCCTCTATCTTTATTTTGGCTGGAACCTCGGCTTTTATCCATAAGCTCATTTGCTAGCTGACTACGCCGTTCCTTCAGAAAGTTCAATCGGGTTGTCAACTTTGTCAGGGCAAAAGAAGTAGTGTTGCTTCCCTGCAGTGCACACAATTGAAGAGGTGTAAAACTATCTAACATAAAATAAAAAATGAGTCTGCAAGTTGACACTGGCCATTGGTAGATCAATTAAGCAATGAACTCATTAAGCAATTCTACAGGCAATAAGATTTTAGAAGTCGCCAACCCGCTTAAACGTTGTAACACTTGGGTTCAAATTCAACTACTATCATATAAACTAAACTGACTGCATAATCAAACACGATAAAACCTACCTCACCCCACCTTGTACCAGATTTCTTGGGAATTATTGGAGCAGCAGACCTGGAGGTAACAGTATGCTTCGCATCCACCTGCTGGTTTTGAGGTGGATGCTTATTTGGAAAAGAAACGGATTCCCACTTTTTCTCTTTCTCGCTTTCTGCTGCTCCATCATGATAAACATCCTGTTGTACGAAACCTTAAGGTTAGTTCAATATATAAGATGAGATAGGAATTTAACAACAGCATGGACTCCACTTAATATATCAGCTCAGCTTCTCCTGAGAATTATATTCCAACCAAACGGATAAAAGGCTCAAATGATCATATACACAAGTCAAGCTTGAAAAGAACAATTCTGAACTTGGCTTGCTAGCATCTCCAGGCGTATTCTCCAAATTTCAAGGCAAAAATCTACTATTCCTTTGCTAGAATATCAACAGGTCAAAATGCTGGGTAAGTGGGATCCACCAGTTATTATTATTTGTTTATACCATGTATGGGAAAGAAACAAGTTAAATTTGGTACAAATTTGATATACTCTGCAATCTTTGGATGGATCGGTGAACAAAGTTTCAGTATTTGTATATTTTTGATAACGTGTCAATCTTTGGGTATACGATTGATAATTTCCCTTTAATCAAATATTCAAGTTGTATCAACTTAAATTTCTAAAATTGAGACTAGTCTTCAACAACATGTCAAAGACTATTGTAAATTTCCAAAAAAAAAAAAACATGTCAAATACTAACTTATATTAGCATCCTTATATTAACTTACCATGTTACTCGACCTTTCGGTAACAACATCATTCTCCCTTCGTTTGTCCTTCCTGTGACAAAAAATAAAATGAAAGGAAAAATCTCAGTACAAACTACGAATCAAATGATATCGCCATCCCTGACTTATTTGTTTTGAACCACACACTATGGTTTGTGCACTAATGTTAGTGGATAAACATTTAACACTCGTGTATCTTATATCTTAAGACTCAGAACATACTCAGGATGACCCAAATTTAAGAACAAATCTATCACAAAGCATCCATAGAAGGAGATGCAACAAGAGAAGGAAAACAGAAGTAAACAAAGAGCATACAGTTTTGCTGATGTTTGATGGAGCTGATTGCTTGAATCACCCTCAGAACCATCATGTTTTTTTATCTGTTCACTAAGCTGCACTCCAAGATCCTTTGCCTTCAGATTTAAATCAATAATATCTTTCTCTGCCTGAGTTATTTCTCCGAGCTCTACCTTTGTCTTTAACAATTTTGCATGTTACATTATTTTATCCATGATCAATATCTATTGGATCAGTTAATGGGAGGTAGACTAACCTTTTCATCAATTGTATCTGGAATTGAAAAGGAACCCTGAAATACGTCAAGTCCTGCTTCCATAGCTGTCCTCTTGTCTCTCTCCTTTTGCAACTCATATTGTAGTCTAGCCACCTATAAGTACAATTAACACCTCCTGTCTTAGTTAACTCTCAACAAGTTCAATAGACTATTGAAAAACTTCAAAACTACTTTCATACAACTAGTTTTTTTTAATTAAATACAGAACAATTATATATATCAAATATCAAGCAGATATTGTGTTTAAATTTCATGGCATCATTTCCTGTGCATCATCAAGGACATTACTATTTATTAGCTTTTACCACTAATATCCGAGCCACAACACTATCAAACCGGTGAAAAGCATATATGCTACGGCCAAAATACTCAAATGGTCGACCGAATTTTGCTAGAACATCAAGGTTTCAACCTCTGGCAGGACCTTTCTGCAGTGCATGAGAATGGGGATCACTACAAGAAACAAATTTCATGAAGGGGGGAAAAAAAGAAGGAAAAGAAAACATTACAAATGGAACAGTATATTAGGAATCATCATATGCTGATCTTTAAGTCCACTCTTGGTAACATATTAAATCTAATGAATAAAGGGACTTGCTAGTGCCTTCTCCAAATTCTCTTGAGAAAAAGGAACATCGATGAATTAATGCAACTGATACACAGCTGTTTTAGACATTTGAAACCCATTTAATATGGTCGGGGAAGAAAAGCATAGCTATTCTCCAACCAACTAGACAAGTAATGATGTTGGGCGTAAGTATTTTGTGCAAAATGTGTTAAAAGAGTTGGGAGGAAAACTCAAGGAGAAACCATAAAATAGTTTATTCCTCTAAATGAAACGTACATCATTCTCAAGAGCTTGACGGCGCTCTTGCAAGGCCTTCTTTCGTCTTTCCAGACTGACTTCCAGAATCTCATTTCCTTTAACCTGTAACATAGCATTTGTAAGAAAACATCTAAAGCCAATCCATACATGATATCTAGGAGGAAACATATTTACAGTCTCTACCTCATCTGCAATTTTCTTTTGCAAGACAGATTTTGTGTCCTCGAGCCTCTGGATTTCAACCCTGCAGATGGGTCAAAGATTAAATGCATAGATCATAAAAAGTACAAATCTTAGTAGTAACACGTTCCGTATAAAATCTGAAATGTAATTTTTCAACCTGGGAAAAACATATCATGTATGTACAACTGAATTCATCCTAAACACAAAATCCTAAAATAGCAACTCTTTCTCTCTCTCTCTCAAAAATCACTGGTGCATCATAACACATTATAAGTTCATCTCTTGTCTGTCTCTCTCTCTCACAAAAATCACTGGTGCATCATACAGATACAAGTGTGCTACGTCTTAACACATTATAAGTTCATCTCTTGTAGATTCAAGTTCAAAATCACATTATATCTCGTGTAGGTTCAAGTTCAAGAATCAATTTAAATTTATCGTATCTAGTGTGTAATGTGTTGATAACAAGATGCAGGAACCACAGGAATATAAAAGGGGCTGATGAATACAATTGCTTTCACACAAGATAGATGCAACACTTACTCATCATCAATGGTAACATCAATGGATTCCATGGAAAGATTCTTTCTCGCCTGGACTCATAAAAGGCAAAAAAAAATACGGGTTTAAAATTGTCACAAGATACACAGATGACAAGAAATTAAAAGGTAGAGTTCAAAGCCCATTTTCAAGTGTAAGAATCAACACAATAGAGAACCTTTTTTTTCGGGAGGTAAAGAATTAATAATAGAAGGCCCCAAATGAGAAAGCCGAATCAGGAGTTAAGAAAACTTGTACTCACAGCAGTTCGTCGCCAAACATGGCGACGTTGACCACCACAGATTGGTTCATTTGAGATGGTTGGAGATTTCTCCATGCATGACAGTGGACTATGACTATTTAACTTGATTTCTGAACTTGTTCCAGGAGAATCATATTCTAATAGTTCTGCAGATTCATTGGCCTGGCTTGTGCAATTATTTTCACTCTGATTAAGATTATTTTCACTATTTTTTACATCAGCATGTTGCAGCAGTGATTTTTTATGTGAAGTTGATGGTGGCTTCGGACTGACTCCAAACTTGTCATTTCTTTCAGAAGACTTCGAGCCCCTGCTGATATCCTGCATCTTTAAAAGCAGGTAGTATAAAAATGGTGTATTATCTTTCTGCTAAAATTAAACAGTCACAGTCAAATTAGAAAACAAAACAGCACAAATGAACCGTATCATATGCCAACACAAGAATACATGGAGTTAAATAGAGTTCTATAAATTCAAAACAGTGAATAAATTCCGCAGCACTAACCATACTGAAGATTAAATTACACATAAAATCACAAAATTGAGGGGAAAATGACAAAGGCTAGCTGTTCTAATTGCTGAGTAATACTTGTTGGGATCGCTTCTTTCTAGGGGCATTGCACTAGTCCATCAAAAGAGGAAAAAGAAAGGCTGACAGTCTAAATCAGAGCCTAACTATAGCTAACCCTTCCAGAGAACTAATAGTTGTATAAATATTTGTCCTATGAGCAGGCAGAACAAGTGGTTTTGTCAAATGAAAAGCATGAATTCTCTAGCTAAGGTTCAGAAACCTGGTGTAAGACTTAAGCATCTATGATTTGATGGGCTTCAAAAATAAGATAACTCAACATTTTAGGTAAGAATTTTTATCAGAATCAAGCAACAGCGATAAATCCAATATATGATATCCATGAATCCCAGTATGTTCCTGCAAAGAGGAAAAATGCATTCGAGCTACATCAACACGCAGATGTAGAATATATCATAACCAAGTATCAACGAAACTACTTAGGAACATGAAGAATCAAAATTACCTATCCTGACAATCAAAGAGAAATATAGCAATATGTATATAGAAGGCTTTAACTATCATAGGATTTTTACTACCATAATATGATGTTTATAAGCAAAGATGATCATGATAGAGAGTACAGTAACAAGCCTTATCGTAATCCACAACACTATCTCCAGAGTCGCCACTCTCACTGCAAGATCTGCTTGATGCATTATCAAAATCATCATCTGTATATGCATCTGACTCCTGAATTGCATCATCTTGTTCATCATCTTCATAGGACTCATCATCATCAGTAGCCTCCTCAGATGCACTTCCACTCTGTTCTGATTCTGAGTACAATTCTTCAAGGGATGTGGAACCTTCCTGCAAACTCAAACTACTTAATAAAGTATTCTCTAAATTAAAGTTAATTACATAAGATAAACATCATAGGACAACGGAAAGAGAAGCGTAAAAATTGTTTAATTTGATGTTTATTTTCACTATTTAAGCAATAAATTTTTTTATCTGTAATTTAATCTTCAGACATTAAATTACAGATAAAACCCCTGTATTTCTTGTTTTGATAAATCAAACCTAATCTATATGCAGAATAACATTCTAATCAGTGAAGCGGCTCTTTAATTTAATCACTAATGATTTATGGGATTCAAAAACAGAAGGAAAAAATGAAAAATATCTCTTGCATTGCAGCTGATTTAGACTCCAAACTAATTCATGCACAGTTGATAATATCCCCAGAGAAGTTGTCAAAGCATAAGAACAAACTGCAGGAAATATGTGTCAGCCAAGTTTTAACAAAAAAGAAATAATCACAGCTTACTCCAAATATCTTATCATATTCTTCCAGCAATGTTATGACGATGGCTTGAGCATGATTGGCTGCAGCAGCTGCTTGCAGAAGTTGAATAGAACCATCGTCTCCCATATTGAAATCAGTTTCAATATCACATTCACCAGCTAAAAGGGGACGAAGAAGTAAAGGTGCCATGCAAGCCGCCACTGCTGAAGTGCTCATTCGATTTTGACATTTGCAAGAAGCAACAGTTTGCATCATCATGAGTATTCTGAATAAAAACAAAGAAATAAACAGATTAAAATGTGGAGCAATGCAATTAGTTGCCAAACAGCGTGACTGAAAACACATCAATAGAAAAAAAATAATAGAAACATTTTCCCAAATTGATTACCCAATGGAAGTGAATTCAATAAAAGATTAATCACTGATTTTAGTCATAATTCATAAAATAAGTAATCAAATGATAATTGTACTACTGCAACAGTTTCACATCTCTCAACAATTTCAGCAGCTTTAATGAGAGATACAAAGTAATTCAGACAAAATGTTAACCAGAACTATGCAATAAAACTAAAGAATAGATGGGCACCTTGTCATAACAGAGAGGACAAAACATAACCTCATAAAATTAATGAAACAACTACCTCTGCAACAATTTACGATTTGGCTCAGGGAATGTTTCCAATATTGCATTACGCATAGCATTGACTCTACTGCCACGATCAGTTCCTAATCATTGTAGAACAATTAGTTAAAAAATAGATTTACCATGACAATACAGAGTACTGCCTAATATGAGTAGTTTCTACTATATTATTTAAGATGCTTAGTAATTCAGCACAGTGAGAACTTAAGCTTTGTATTCTTCAAGTGAAACACAAAATTCTGCATTCAATTACTTTTGAAATTACTGTTGCAACTGCTGATAATCTAGTCATGCAGTGTAAAGTAAGAACTTTTGCTAGCTCAGAACCCGGTGTTTCCCTTATCCAAGGCATACTTTCTTTAGGAACTTGGAATCTCAAAACTCCAATTGTGAAGGGGATGATCAGATAATAAATGTTGTGTAAGAAAACTTTAAAGATTAAACTGTTAAATGTTGAAGATTTGAAAGGTGTCCATGAATAGGCAAAGTAATATAGTTTCATAAGCAACATAAGAACCATTGTGTGCTCGCAGGCTGGAGGCAAGGGATATTTATTCCTTCGGCCTACCGATTATCCCGGTTGCCTACGCTTGGTGAGATTGCCTTAGCTCGCTCCGTCTCAGGAAGACGGATGCTCGCTGATATCAAGTTAAGTCTCTCAATAACCTACAGGCGCTACACAAACTTTACTATTTGAGGTGCCCAAACGTCAAAATTTCATGGACTATAAGTTCCTCACTAAATCGCAAACCAACACATTTCACTAGTTTCGAGGTTTAAGCTATGTATCACACCAAATATTTGCACATATATTCACCTATTAAAGCATACTTTTAAATACTGATGAGCAAAAATAAAGCTACAGGCATATTTTAGTTGTATACAAATAAGAATAACGCAAACAAATCACGGAGAACTTTGGGACAGAGAAATTACATTGTTTACTATAATTTCATACCAAATTCTAAGACCTAAACATCTTAAGTTCTGTTTATTTTAAATTAATAGTGTCTGTTTGAACTAGATAAAAGTTCTTTGCTGGATCTGATCATGCAATTATATATCCGATTGTACATACACATAGGAATAATATCCACAAAACTACATATTAACCATCCATAACGCACCAAACACATTTTCCATAGTTGTTCACTTGTTTGTCCACTATTTTTGCCAATTTATACGGTAACTAATTGAAAATTCAAACAATGAAATGAAATATTATAGCAGACTTACGACGTGCTTCTAGCAGGGCATTGCAGCATGATGCAGGTATCGGGGGCGAGGGCAATTCCCGAATGACGTACTAGAAAATTGCATTAAGGTCAATAAATACTAATGTACAATATGCTGCAAACAAGAAGGAATTAAAATATTGTTGTAACTAAGAGTAGATACCTTGACACAATCAGCAATAATATGTGCATCCTCCTCAGGTGAAAATTCGTTTTTTCCTGAATCAGAAAGCCAGAAACTTTAGAATGTAGCAGAATGACTCGGAACAAAAAATATTTATGAGGCAGAACTACCGTATGAATTTTTTACTTTTTTGTTCACTATGCGAGGATGACAGTGATAAAGTAAATACCACATCATAGTTTATCTTACAGATCTATCGTAACTCTGCATGTGGTATAGTATTCATATAACAATTAATTAATAGATCACCATATCAGAACAAGATATTTGGAAATTTGACAGAGAACACAACCAGTTGTATATATATATAAAGAGAAGATTGCGAAAGTAGTTTAAGGAACATAGTATATCTGAACAAACCCTGCTCAAATTCCCGAATTCTGCAGTGAACATCATCAACATATGCAGCTTGTCTTAAGATGCCTTCTACTCTGACTCCTGTTATTTTAGTTTCAACCAATCAGATTCATACGTTAGGAAGAAAGAACAAATAAAATCACTATAGTGAGGTGAAATTTCAGAAGAAGATCAATGATGGCCTAGTTCTTTCACAAACAAATATTACAGCCGTAAAAAATAACATCCCTGTTAAAAGTTGGAATGGTGGTGACATTCTCCTCAAAGATTTTGCTCATGAAAAGAGAAAATACAGTTATGTTGTTGATTACTAGATCATTCTCAAATATTAACCTACAGCATAGAAAGAGTTCAACCAAGACATTGCTTATATGTACTCCACCACAATTAACTGATCAACCTCTTAATAACCTTTTAACTTTAAGTGAATGTAAAGCTATCATCTTCAGTTTCTGTTGCATTAGCAACTCGATTAAGTGAATGATAACTGACGATTATAAAATCCTGAAAGATTCTGTGTAAATCCAATCAAAAAGTTAAATATCAATGCATTCCCCAGCAACAAACCCTGAGATGTTGAAAAATTGAAGAAAAAATTTGGAGACTTAAATCTCTTCTATTCATGTATATACCTACTAGAAGGAAGAATGACCGGTTCAATAATAATTCATACAGTACAATATTAGAGCTTATAAAAATGGTGCACACACGAACTTTCAAGCGTAAAATAGATATCTACGAGAGAGAGAGAGAGAGAGAGAGAAGGAAAGCATATAAAATTAACCACATGCCATATTCATGAAGTGGCCCAGTTCACCGAGTAACATGTTAAAATACCAGCATATTACACTGCAAACAGTAGAAAAATAAAAATACCAGCATATTAGACTGCAAACAGTAGAAAAATAAAAACTCACCATGCTCTTCGATGAACCTAAGAGCCTTTTCCAAAAACGATGGAGTTCCATCAACATCTTCTAAAGCAAGTAAAATTGGTCTACCGATGACCGGGAATTTCCCAGGTTTTTCTTTCACTGCAAGAGAAATTCATAAGATAATCAATATTTGAATGATTGGAGTTAAAAAACTCAACAAGCAAGTAATCCAAATTCAAAGCATTAAATGAACAAGAAGTCACTGAAGAACTCATGTCCCAACTATACCGGTAAGAAAGGGGAAAAAGGAATTTGACAAAAACAAACCAGCCATGAACAGCTCTCAAATATCAGAGGCATGCACAAAACATGTTGCAAAATGTACAGTAATGTGAATATTAAAAAGGAACAGCATACACTGTTCCACAGAACCATTAGCTGCCTCAGCCTTATCGTTCTTGAGGAGGCCATTTTGCCCAGTACCAGAAGCAGTACTTGGTGCTTGTGCCAAAGCATTTTCCAGCGCAGTCTTCCAATCATATAAATCCTCCAAAGTTTCAGCCTTTGGTACCAATAATAAAAGATAAAATTAATATTAATATTAAAATATATTTAAAAAAATATATCTCAGAAGTGAATTGTAAAAGATTGAAGTTCAAGCTCAGAGACCCCACTTGTTCTCACTTTTGCCACAAGAATTCTTAAATTCGTAAAGTTTGGACATTTTTTAATTTTTCATACAGTAAAATGAAGCATCATTACTTCCCAAAAAATCATCATTAAATGCACAAAGCATTTATACATCTTTTTTTCTAGATTTTCCCCCACACCTGGATAACGATGGCCGACATTCATAAATTTTCATTACCAATGCAACTTTCACTGCTGGCTCATAACAAAAGTTCCAATTGACAGAGAAATATTATTCACAGAGCAATCTATTTGAAATTCCTAGATATTGAAAACATTTCTTTTTCTATTTCAGGGACGTTTTAGTAATCTTTTAGGTGCTAGTAATTTTACGCCAATATCATCAATTTCCAATTTCTGTTGAAATTAATCATTTTTGGAAGTAGTTTGGTCTTAATTACTGATACTGAAGTTCCTTTTGTTTTATAGTATGTTTCAATACTTTCTACCGTCAAAGAAAATTTCCTTTTTAGTGAATAGGAAAAAGAGTGCAGATTAATAATCAACACTCTGACATCCCATGGGAGGAATAAAAATAGATGGGAAATATGTGTTACAGAATGCTGGAAAATGTAATATCAAAGAGACCAAAAAGGACAGGAAAAAGGGAAGAGGGAAGCACCTTAAGCGTGAAAGCTCGCCCATCAGGAAAGAGCACGGTCAAGAGTTTTTTATCTGCTTTGACAACCACACTAGAAATTTTCCAAAGGTAGTTACAGGGTTAGTTAACTGTTCTAATTCCCTCACAGTAAAAACTGCAGAAAGAACGTCAGAATAAAGAAATAACACTGGAATTTCAAAAAGCAAGCCAACTGCCAACCTGCCTGAATTGTTGAGGTCAATACCACCAAGGGTCAGATTCACTTCACTCCCTTTTTGAGTAATAGCACTCTGAAAAGAAAAACAGGAGCCATATAAATTTTCAAAATCTTAATGATGCAACGGGCATGGAAGGGAATAAAACCGCAGGAAGGAGGGGGGGCGTGATCTAAATTTCCTGAATATGAATAAGAAAAATTCCATGTTGATGGATACAGAATTTTCTATTTTCCTCACCCTTTTAAGTTTTTTAACCTACAGGTAATCCAAATCTTCTCATTAGGTCATAAATTTTTTAAATCTTACCACTCCATATACAGAATCAACTGCATTCATTCTCGTATAAATTATGCTTGAGAAACCCAACCAAATCAGCATGTTCATGACAATTGAATCATCATTCTAGTAGTTGTCATGATATCAGATTAACAATTAACTCCAAATTATCGAAAAAGACAAGACTATTTGCCACAACATGAGTACTTACTGGATCACTTCTGAAGAAAACCAGAGAAGTATGTGTTAAGATAAACCACCTCTTCTTCCAGGAAGTCCATCCAATTCCTATAAAAAGGAAAAAAAGGAAAGATTTCAAAAGATGAAATGTTAATACCAAGCCCCAGAAAAATTATGCCACACAGTGAGCTAATAATATGGGACCATCACTTATATAAAGAACAATATTTTATTAACATCATATAAACTAAGAATTCTCATAAGCGGACGTCCACATTTTTTAAAAACTCACACCAGAATATATAGAGCCGCTAAAAGACAAAAAAAAATTGTCAACTCCGATGCATTGATGATGCAACTCTTTGTATAAAAAGTTGAGCAAATCACAGTCTTTCATACAGAGTTGCGAGTCCGAATTATAACAAAAACAATCAATACCCTTTTGGTAGTTAAATAACAAACTATTTCATCAGGGGGACACATTTAGTACTAAACAAATAGCTCCTTAGCCAGAAAACAAAATAAAATCAAAAACAGTCACAAATTTAATATGATGAATCACAACGCATTGAGCTGATTTTGAATCTACGATTCAGTCAAATTAAAACTACAAACCAAAGAAGTAAAAAAAGCACACCTTTGGATGATATAAAGAGATGTCCACTTTTGAAACCCTGCAAGAAAATTATTTCAATTAGAATATGCAGCTTTGACATTGCCTGATTAACCAAAAAGCTCTGGAAACAAGAAACCAAGTGAAAAAATTTATAATAATATGGAAATCAATAGCATAATTCATATTCTAGATGAAATGATGTTATGAACACCTCGAATCAACAATAATTCAGATATAAAAATCAAAGGTTTTTTTTAAAACAATAATTACCGAATTGCCACCATCAGTGATGGGATTATCATTCGGCCCAGGTGGCGGACCAGGAGGCTGGCCAGATGGCTGTCCAGCTGGCGGAGCAGTAGCCATAGGAGGAGCGCCTGCATCTCCCTACAACAACAATAAATAAAAATAAAAATAAAAAAATTACAAAGTACTTTCATAATTTAAACACTCACATTCACCAAATAAAATAAATTAAAAAAAAAAAAAAAAAAAAAAAACTAACAGGTCCTTTCGCTTGAGATAATTCGGTGCTTTTGGTAACCATGTCCCGATCACAAAATCAACAGCGTCTGCAACAATCACACGCTAATCAGATGAAGATTAAAGAAAAAAAAGATCACAATGCCGGAAATCAAATGAAAAAAATTGAAGTGAAGTTGAAGCTACCTTGAATGAAAATTTTAAAAAAATAATAATAATAATAAATTAAGAATGTTTTTTAAATTAAAAAAAAAAGGGAGAAAAAGAATGAGAAAGCGTTAAATGTTAACAAGGAGAGAGTGTGTTTCCTTTCTTTTTTTTTCCTTCTTTTTTTTTTTTTTTTGGCTTTTTTGTGTTGCGCAGAAATCTTTGCAGGTAACGGAAACCCGCTGGTCAAGGGAAGAAAAGCCCCCATAGAACGGGTCCGCACTCCGACACGTCCTCCGTAATTTCAGCTCTCTGCGAAAATGATACGTGTTTGGAGGGAAAATTTGGAAAATGAGGGCATTCTGGTAATTTCGGTTCATCACTGTCCTGTTTCTTACATTTGTTAATTGATTGTTTCTAATTCTACGTGGAATCGCTTCTTTTAACCGTCTGTTTTATCCATCACGTGATGATATTTTTTTTCAAAAAGAAATGTACAAAAAAAATTTATAAAAACACTAGAAGACAGATAATTTTTTATTTTTTTAGTTAAACTTTTATCTTTTAATAATTTTACACTATTTTTTTTATGGGAAATTAGCAAAATTAGCTAATAAAAAAAAAATTATCATTTGCCAAAATGAGACACAACGTTTACGTTTTATCAAAATGACCAACTTCTCCGAAGTCTGCACCGAAGTTCCAATTTTTTGTTTAAAACTTCGGAAATCCGAAGTTAGTACTTCGAATCTCCGAAGTTTTTATAGTTTTTTATTCTCATGAATTGAAATTTCGGAGATCCAAAATACTAACTTTGGATCTCCGAATTTTTTAAAAAATATAAATTATCGAAGTGAACATAATACGACAAAAAATCTCAAAAATATATATTACGACTTAGGATATCCGAAGTTTTCTCCAAACTTACTTAGGATTTCCGAACTTGACTTAGGATCTCCGAAATTATCTCCTAAGTATTCTCCAAAGTTAATGACTGGGGTTGTTCCTTATTACTTCCCAGACAATGAGGTGTTCACTCGATACCATAATGTCTAGAGAACACGGCCTATTGTTGGGCACATGTAGTAGATATAAAAGATATTAATGATTATGGACATATCGATCTACTGCGTGAGACGGGATGAGACGGTCTTTTTACTTTAGATGCTCCAGTGTATGTTTGATTATGTCGGATGTTCATCAGTAACATCGACTCGGAATCGATTCAGATGCATCATTTTCAGTTTTCTACTTGGTTGTTCGGGTGGAGGTTGGATATTACGTCTAACCCGATATGTGAGGTATTGGGGAGTTCGGTGGTGGTTGATAGGCAGTTTGGCCCCCATGATGGCTGGTGGTGCAAAACATGGTTTGATCAGAGAGCTGTCATAGGTAGGGTAATGGGATCGAGACTTATGGAGTGGGAGCGCTCCTGATTGCACGCTTTGAAGCGGAGGCACATCAACCTAGGTATTCAGCCTATATAGGATATCATTCAGTTGATCATCATATCGAGTATCGGTCACGTGGACGAGGTCAATATTTTATACATCGTATTGCTAGATTGCATAATGTATGTAAGAAAATATTGTACATATTAATTTATTTTTATATTTTGTATTATAGACTAATCCTAAAAATTAATTTTTTTTCTTACAGGACCATAAGATGGACATATGAGCCCTTATTATAGGGCATTGGTTTCAGGTTCATGCCCATAGTAAGACGGGCATTCCTCATGGCATGGTCATAACCCGACTCATGTAGCATTTCAAGCTAAATTTGGATGAAGAGGTGGTCTCCTTTGAGCATCTACTATCATTAACCAGGGATTCGTGCGACGGATGAGCCTCTATTGCATAGAGGCATACGATATTTTTATGACATGTATCGCAAAATGACTTATATATTTTTCATGATAAAAATTGATAGTGATTCACTCAATTAATTCTTTTATTTATATGTTCGATAGGTCGTTGTGCTACATAGAACCAGCTGTCACAAGTTCATTCCATTCTCACTCGTCCTCCAGTAGGCTTAGATGGCTCTGGCTCATCTCACGCTTCGCATCATGTTGCTGGTGATGTTGGACAATTATGACTCATAGCGTCACTATTTGTAAAAGACATTGTGGTTTTTGTACAAATTAACTATGTGACAATGGAAATTGCATTTTATCATTTTGTAATTAGATTACTTATATATATAAATGATAAAAATCCTTATGATTAGTTCCGGATTATAAGATATGAGACAATATCAATCCACAAAGGTTTACTCATTAAATATCCTTAGTCGTAGTATTATCGAGACTGGACATCGATAATATAGAATAGACTAGTATTGCACTTGTGCGTGTTATGGAAGCGTAACAACATAGTTCTCATATATTTAAGTATTGGATACTTATGCAAGTGTGATAGGAGGTTGTGTTTACCGATGGTACGGAAACAGCTTTGCTTTGGATAGACCCCGCGGAATCTCATTGGTAATATGACTATGTGTCTATGGGAATCCGCTTCAGGGTAGGTGTATTTGGTCTTAACCTGAGACTTGCATCGCTAGTACTTGCGACAATCAATACGCTTTGGTTTTGGTCGTCCGGGACTTTAACAGGTTCTGTGTACTCCTCTTATGGGTTTATTGAGAATCGTAGTGTATTGGGTGTGATGTCAAGACGAAAGTATCACTTCAGTCATATGGAGATGATGATCACACAGGGATACATAATCGGTTCTCTATTATGTTGCAACTATCAGGATAATATGACAAGGTCATGATTATCTGATTATAGAGACTAGTTGTTTGTGATCTGATATATGTTTCGTACGGGGCAGACACTATTCCAGCCTCAGGCCTTGCATGTGACATCAGATACTGGATTGCAATACGTAATATTACGTATACTACGTCTGTTATAGATTATATATTCCTTAAAGAATATTTCTGGAGAATTGGGTAGGCACAGCGCTTTGCTAGAAGCCAACCATGTCTCGTAAATCGGTAAGAACGTGGTACGAGGTACGCACGTGTTCGGATAGTCCGACGACCGGATTTACTGCCAACATATCCGGGGATCTCATGGGTCGCTTCCCGAAGATTCACCGATGACGTATAACTCGAACATAATTAATTTGTGATTCATTAGAAGAGAGAGAAAATTAATCTAGGATTAATTACGGCGAGAATTTATATGGGATAAAATTCAAATAAAAGAGAGAGAACGATTAATTCGGAATTACTCGATTAAATAATATATTCGATATATTATATGAAATTAGATTTCATAACGGAATTAAAATTGGATTTTAATTCGGGCAAACGAAATAATTTAGAATTAATTCGCGAGCGACTTTAATAGTAATTTTGCTAGGCATAATTATTTAATTAAATTTCATTTAATTACGTCGCAACGGAAAATTCGTTAATTCGGAATTAACGAACCCGAGCCCGGATTGTGTTGGCGGGCCCACTCGTATTTTGGATCAAGTGGGGCCCACAAGTCACATCACCTAGTCACTTTAATCAACTTTTAGTTGATGGAATTTGATGAGTGGTTGATAACTTGTTTAGCACACAAGTGTGAAGTGTGATGGACTTTTACCAAACATTTGGTATATCATTATTTTGATTTTTTGAAAATCAAATACAACACTTATTCACTCAACTCTCCTCTCTCTCTCATCACCGAAAATTGCCTCTCTCTCTCCTAGTATTTGGCTTGGCCGAATACTACCAATAACACAAGGAAGAATTGTTGCAATTTTTTCAAGTGTTAGCACACTCAATGAATCATACTAAGGTGTTAGGGAAACTTTTCCCATTGAGCTTGGAATCAAAAATAAAGCTTGGAGCTTGATACACAACTTTGGAGGAGCTTGGAACAACTTCAAAGAGAGCAAAAATTTTGAACTCTACACATCCTACAACCGATCAAAGTGAGTATAATTATGTTATACTTCTTTACGTATTCACATGATTTTATGCTTGAAATGATCTTGGTTTGACCTTAGAAACCCAACATGTGATCCATTAATCATTTTGTTACGTGACCGCTTGGGTGTGATAGAGGAAGGTCAGACGAGGTAGAGGAGAGATATGAGAATGAAGGATCGACAGAATGGAATGAAGCAGTCATTAGATGAGGTGTTAAAGCTTCTGATGATGATGACAGCTGAGAGAGATCCACAGCATGATGATGTACTGGATGACATTAATTTTGATGATTTGTAGTTTTATATTATTTTCTATAAATCATCTCCGAAGTTTTTTTATTTTTTATCTAAAGTTAGTACTTCGGATCTCCGAAATTTTAAATAAAAAATAAAAAAATGAAACTTCGATGTAGACTTCGCAGAAGTTGGATTCTCCGAAATCTACTACGGAGAAGTTGGTCATTTTGACAAAATACAAATATTGTGGCTCATTTTGGCAAATGACAAAACAAATTTGGCTAATTTTACTAATTTCCCTTTTTTTGATACACTTATCATTATTTTTGTACATAAACTTTGAATACAAATTTGAATGCCAAATGTTTTGATAGATGATATGATATTATCTCATATACTTTTGTGATAATAAACTGTGAAGGCCACTACTATGGTACTCAAATGTATCAAATACTATTTGGTACAAACATATTACTTTCACCATTAAACATGCAATTTAAATCACTAAATATGCACACTTTATCAATACACATGAAACTAGTTTCATGTTTTCAAAAGTTTCATGTTTATTGGTAGAGTTTGCATATTTGATGGTTTATGTTGCATATTCACTTGTTAAAGTTGCATGTTTGAAGTCAAAGATATTTAATACTCTTGGATACCATAGATGTGTCCAACTGTCAAACATTATCACTAATTATCCAAATAGTAATTGTCTAGAAAGAATAAATGGTGGATGACACGGAAACAATCAAGAATTTAAGTAAAGATTCAATGAGAATGGTAGATATGGTAATTTGATCGGATATATTTTAAATAATTGATACTATTCGATAGAAAAAATGAATAGTATCCGAAGTTTAATGGATAATTGTTATATTTCGACTTTGAAATTAAAAAGTCGAAATGGATTTTGGTTGTTATGGATATCAATAGTAGATATTGGATATTGAAAAAAAAAATTAGTCGGTTTCGAATATCCAATCAATAATAATAATAATAATAGAAAGAATAATATATATTATTAATAGAAAAGAAAAAAGAAATGTAAACGAAAATAAAAAGAAAAATAATGAAATTATTGAATATCTAATATCCGTTGATAGGTTTCTAATTTTTTTTTGATTATTTCAGTTTATATTGAATATTCGAATTTTCGATCGATTTCGGATACGAATATTAATCATATTTTTTTTTTCAATTATAGATATGTGTTGAATATTAAATGTCAAATTTGGATTTAATTTCTGAGAATTTAAAAACATTGTATACAATTATATATTCCTTCATACCAACGGACTTGCTCACAATTCGTGGCCTTAATGGTGGGTAATGAATGGGAAAAAATAAAATCAAAGCCAAACAGCATCATAATAGTCTCCTTGGTTTTTTTTAAATGTTGGAAATTTTCCCGTCAAATCACTCAATCCGAGCTTAAACGAAGTAAGTAAAATTTCTAGTTGCTCCAAGCTCTTGCAGAAAATATATCCATTGAACTCAAACTCAAGACTCGATAACTAAATCTTAAGTCATTTGTCACCAAATCACACCCCTAGAGAACAATAATCTCTGGTTCCCCATTAAGAAATGCTTCTTCGCATAAATGCCACATTAGTTTTGATTATCAACAGTTTATAGATTAATCATTATGATTATGAATAATTATTTCAAGTACCGAAGATTGGCGATTTCATTTTCAACAAAGTCTGATCATGCATTTGTTGTGATGATTGCGCACAATATTTACCATATGTGCGTGAATAAGAAGAATGATGAATGCTGGAGTCACGGTCCCATTATCAAGTTAGCAATATTCATATCAATTTTTCGCATTTTCACAAGTATTGAAGATGTGACACATATTATTTTATATATTTGCGGCAAAGCCACATTTGCCGCTACCCGCTAACACATTCTATTGTTTTATAAAGGAACTCATGTTTCGAGACATCAGATCAAACTCGCCCGGGATCATAAATAACTCACATGATCATATGTAATAGGGAGATTTCGTATGTGAGGTCCCATTTTGAAGTTTGTCGGGAGATTTAGAAGCATGTTCACTTGCCGCTAGCCTAGTTTTACAGCATTGTGAAGGATCTTATGTTTCAGGGCGCCAAATCGAGTTGGGTCGGGGTCACGAGTGATGTTCATGGTCACATATACTAGGAAAAAATTCACCGTGAAGTTTGATTCTGAAGTTTGCCAGGAGATTCATGGAGTGTGTCCACTTTTGGCCTTAACCGTGCACTATACCTCAAAGTGGGGGTGTTGTAGAAAGCCATCCAGATGAGCTCGTCCAGGGACGTAATTTAATCTCAAAATCACTTATATTGTGGCTTATTGACTTGTTGAAATAGCTCCCAGAAATTGCTTGTATTTTAGATTTTAGATGGGGTATGACCACTCAAGCGCTAGGTGTGTAAACTGGTGAAACATGTGTAATGTCTTTAAAAGCTCTATACGGGAAATGTCTACAAATGTGAGCGGATGTTATAAAGGGGGATTTAACGTTATAGGGCTACTGTGAAGCCTTAGTAGCGCAACGGCTCGAGAGAAAATCGTGAGATGATGTGATGGCACGCGTGGAAAAGAGTAAAGCCTCTGATGTCATGGAATGGTGATGGACAATGTGCGAGCACACGAGAAGTGTTGTTTACATATGCGGTTGGCTCGAGTGTAGCCAAAATGCCCGGGATAGTCCCGAAATGGATTTGAAACTTGTCTATGAGAGACAAACAATCAGTTTATGCACCATGAAGGTGTGGGAGATGCTTGGAATGTGTGGGAAGTACAACGAGGGTGCCACGGTGATGTTGGCACAAATGTACTTGTTCATGAAAACCCGATGTGGGTGGAATATAGTTCTGAATGGTCCAAAAGGGCGCGAAACCATTCTTTCGTGCAAGCATGGCTTTCGAGCCAACCACGTCTAAGTTATGATATGAGAACCCCATAACTTTTATTCATGCATATTTACATTATTGTTTTGACGTGGTATCTAAGTCCAGTCGGACATACAATTTTCATAAAAACATTCGGCCAAATGACAAAAACATTCTGCCATATTATTGTTTCATTGCCTTATTATTGCTTCACTATTCGGTTACTTTTTTATCTGTTTTTTACATTCGCTATTATTATGGCTTGGTTATTCTCAGCTTGTTATAAGTGTGTCAATGCATATTTCTACTATTTACTTTTCTGATCCACATGGAATATGCGGCCACTGTTGGGGTTGGTGCTCAGAGCGCCAATCCGGATCGTATTTATGTCTGATTCATGAATACGAATGATCATTTTTTTCCATGATATTACTTACTTAGTGGTTGCACCTCTTGTTTTTATATACATATTCGATCTAATTACGATTAGATTGAAACTACATCTGATTTAGTGATATGTATATATTAGACAAAGACCCGATAATATATAATGTAGTACGCAGTTACAAATTAGTTTTTAATTGACATTGAGAAGTGTTACTACAAGAAATATATTATCAAATAAAGTTTCTGGTCAATATTTACTAACACGGGTCGGTTAGTTAAATCTGTTGATACCATTACATGTCGTACATCGAGACTTGGTCTGATGATTTATCCCAATGAACCATGAGTCTTGGGAGACTCGTATAGACGTGTAGGTGTTTATAGTGGATAAACATTGAACGACTCACCGACGATTCTTAATGGATGGTACACCAACGTCAATAAGAATCTTCTCAGGTTGAGTAACATAGTGGTCATTCGACTTGAGATACCACTGTGAATGTATGAGACATCCTACACATTTAGATGACAGTCACGTCACCGATATATTTAGATCAGATCTCCGCCTGTTCGTTGGGTGTGGATTGATCCTCATGATATCCTATGTGTGTCAATATAGGATTCGTCAGTTCTGTGTACAAAGCATAAGTAGTCCATATGTGATTAGAAATCTGTTAAATACATGGATGTGGTATACTTCAGAAGTTAGTTCCGAGTATTATTTATAGATTGCTAATAGATACGTCGACGTGATTATAGCTATAGAAATTTGACGTTTATATCTATATCTTTGTGATAATTTGGATACCTGTGACGAAGAGATTATACGTATGCAGTGACCCCGACCTGTATGATTCAGCTAGTTTATATGTGGTCGTCATAATTTACGGGTGGGTAGATTATGGATATGAAATTGGATTTCGTGACGAATATGCCTGAATCTAGAGAGTCTCACTAATGAAATATACTCGTAGAGCACTACGACAACTTTTGTAAATAATTGTGATTATTTATAAATCATTTAACGGTTAACCGAAAGATACATGCATTAGGGGTCGAACCTTCATTTCCTAATTAGTGTGTATTTGTGTTTAATATTTGATATTATTAAATACACATTAATTAATTGTCAAATTATGATATTTGACATATATCATTAATATATGTATTTGAGATATTTAAAGTAAATACAATACATATATTTGAGATATTTATATTTAATTGTTAAATGATTAAAGTAATTACAATATAAATATCTACCATTAATACGTATATTTGATACTTAAAGAAAACTTAAAAGGTGTTATTAAACATTATTTTGATCATTTGATGATCTAATTGTCATTCTAGAGTTGTTGGGCCACTCATTGATGACCTAGAATTGTTCTAGAGTTATTTCATAGTGGTGAGACTTGTTTGGTGTGGTAGAGACTTGATTGAAACATTGGATTTGTTTAATTTGGTGTAATTTGAACATATTGATGTTTTTACAAAATTAGGGTTTATACCCTTTTCCAAATTTGAAGAGTTCCATATATGTGTTGTGTAATGATGTATATTAAGTTTGGTGATGATTGGATTTCATCTTGACTTGTTTTGAACAAGATTGGACTAAAATGCACAAGTTAGAAACTTAAAGGGGCTCACGGTAATTTGTGAGAAATTGTGGGTTTCAATTGCAATTTGTAATTTGATGTGTATGACGTGTTAAATTCATTTTGGTACTGATTTGAAATCATTCAAAATTATATTTGACAATTTAAGGACCAAAATGATCAAAATGCAAAATTTTGGGGCAATTATGTAATTAATGAAAAATCTGGAAAAAAAAGTTTTCAGAATTCTGTTTTCCATGTATATTTGATGTACAAATCATTTTGGTTGTGATTGGAAATCACATAAGTTTGTTTTGAACAACTTATAACTAAAATGATTAAAATATAAAGTTTTTGGGCTTTACGACAATTAATAAGAAATATGATTTCTTGGGTAAAAATTTCAGATTTTAAGTATTGAGTAATTAAAATAAATAAGTTTATTTTAATTGTTCTAGAAATTTTTTTAAAAATTAGAAAATTTTGATTTTCCGCGTTCCGCTGCGTTACCCATACTACCCCTTAAAACCCCTACAGCCAGACCCATGATATATCCGGGCGGACATTCCTAATATGAAATACATATGTTCAGGCTTCTCCGAAGTCTGCACCTTATCCTGTTGATTTATTGTTTTATTATTGTTGTTATGCTTTATAGTCTTTTTATTACTACTATTCCATTACTATTTTATCAATAATATTAACGGTGTATGATTCTGTATTTTATGACTTTATAGTTTACAAAAATATCCAGCAAGACATGCGATATATCCGACCAGACATCGATGACATAAAGAATTTCTGGCTGGGCTTCTTGGAAGCCAGGCCGGTGAGACATGTTCCATATTTTGTTTAATTATGGTTTTATAGCTATTGTCATATTATATAGTCGTTTGCTTACTATTATTCTATTATTATTAGGGGTGACAAAATGAATCAACGAATCGAATTCCTGTTGAATACTAAACGAATCGAATCATAATGTACTAAATTCGAATTCGATTTGTTTATTAAACGAATCAAATCGATTTCAATATTCGTTTAATAAATGAATATTCACATTCGATTTGTTTACACAAAATTAAACGAATCGAATTTTGTATTCGTTTAACAAATGAATATTCGTATTCATTTTGTTATTCCTTTAATCAAAACTAAATACAAAATATCAGTTAGTTTTTATGGTATAAGTAGTTAATTATTAAAATAACCTTAATGTTAAATACTTTTTTTCCAAAAAAAATTAAGGGTGAATTTGTAATATAATTAAATGGATATTAAACGAATTGGATTTGGATTCGATTAGTTTATGATTCGTTTAATAAACGAATTCTAAACGGATAAAAGAATTGATAATCTCAAATTCGGGTTCGATTCGTTTATTAAACGAATCGATTCGAATTGACCAATATATTAAACGAATCTATTTTTTCAAACTCATATTCGCTTTAAAGCGAATCGAACGAATAAATATATCCTGACCCAAATTACCACCCCTAATTATTATTGCATTATTATTGTTAATTATGCATGATTATGCAATTTTCTGTCTTTCTGGTTTGCAAAAATATATGGCTAGATATGAAATATGTCTGGTCTGGATGCTTATGGCTTTCTAATTTATTCCTTTATCTTTTTTATTATTATTATGATTGTGCTATTGTATGCTTTAAACTGTTATTGCGTGATATTGCATTATAAGACATGTCAATACCTCATTTAAACCTGAATATTATACTGACATCGGTAAGGGACCATTCCCAATCCAAACAGGTTTAAGGTCGACCATTGCGAGAGGTGTAATGCAGTCTTAAATCATTCCTAGTGTCTCATATTAGGTAGTGACTTCATCATTCTCTGATTAGTCCCTCGTAGGCTACTGTACTCTATACGGGCTGCGACCCCAACAGTGTCGTGGTCGTCGGCATCATAGGCATAACAGTAAACCCCACTTTGCTCCTACAGTAGCGATTTACGATTAATCGTCGAGTAAATATAATATCTTTAAGTATACAATATTTTTCGTTGTCTTTGGTTTGCTAATCAACACTTGTAACCAGTGTTTTCAGAATCAGACCGGTGATCCAAAAGATTCGATTAGTCAGTAGTTTAACTGGTTGAACCGTTCCAAGAAAAAACGATAGAACATGTATACGTCATAAATAGTTTTATTTAATTAAAATTTATAAAAATATTAAATTTATTTTTTTTAAAAAAATGAATCAATCTGGCCGTCCGATTCGCCAATTTTTTTTCGAGATCGGTTTTTAATTATTAACCGGACCTAACCAAATCAACCCAATTTTAAAAACTATACCTGTAACCAAAATTTTCAAGCCACTAAAAAAAGTGAGTCCCGACATTGCAACATATAATTGTACATAACTGAAGACTGGTTTCGACAGATAGAGTCCCTACGTCGTCCAATGTTTGACTTTAACTTTTATTAATGGTCATTGCATTAGACAATCTAATTGATAATTGTTTCCTTTTAAAGACAAATGGCCACGTGTAGTTTTTCACAGTTTAGGCTTAATTATCATATAAATTAATTTTTCTCAAGTTTAATACATGAGAATTAATTGAAGGTAGATGTAGATATATTGCTAGATACATTGTTTGTGAATCCACTGCAGTAAATACATGAAATAAAGAAATAATTATCATATACATTATTCTTTTTCCATAATAATTAATTTAAGGTAAATGGCTAAATGCAATGAATGCTTAAAACTAAATATGAATTGCAAATGCATCAGAAATTTTTGAAGGTAAATCAGTGAATGCATCAGGATTAGTTGAGTCTCTAATGAGCGTGGTTTGATGTTGTAGGGTTCAGGATCTCACATTGAGGTTCTGAGTTCGAATCCAATAAATGCGTTTTTTGTAAGAACTTGGGATAATCGGAGGTTTTACCTGTTCCACTTAAGTCCGGAAATGATGATTTGGCGGTGAGATTTCCAACAATGTAAAAAATAAAAATCAGGATTAGTTGAAGGTACCAAAAGTATCGAATTTCTTCTTGAATGATTCCTCTGATAGGACCAATGAAAAATCATGTGACAAAAGGAATATCCAAAAAGAATTTGCAAATGCAATGAAATCCATTAGCATTTATTTTAATTAATGAATATCAGAACTGTAATAGCTATATGAAAGAATTAAATATTGGTTCGATTGGATTAAACACATATATGATAATTTTAACTTGATACAAGATCAACATTAAAAATAAAGAACATATTTCAATAAGATATTGGATAAAAATATATGTTTATTAGATAATCGGGTGATAATATAATTATCTTTTTACTCATATGAGTCCAATTTAAATTTCAAAAATTTTATTTTCACAAAAAATAAATAAATAAATTGAACTAAATGACACTCATTTTGTTAGGTTGGATATGACACTAATTTAAGGCTATATTATTTATAACATAATTTTCTATTTTTCTTATTAATATGACAAGATAAAATCAATGGAAATTTGAGATTTAGCGTATTTTTTGATGTAGAATTTGATGAACTTATAAGCTAATTTATATTTTCAATGTAATATTTATAAACTAACTTATATTTTCAATCAATAATTTCAACCAAACCGTACCTAAATATACAAAGAAAACACAGAGAAAATAGCAACGCTATACTAATTTGATATATATTATTAATTAAATTGCTTTATCAACAACCCACAACACATGCAAACCATTAGTTAGCTTATAGTAAGCACTTACCTCAAACACACATGCACAAATACATTTTTGACCTCATAATATTAAAATCAAAATAATATAATAACAACTTTTTTTTTTGGAATTGTTGGAAACCTCACCGCTAAACCACCATTTCCGGATTTAAGCGGAGCATGTAAAATCCCTCAGGACCTGAAGGTCAGACCATGAACCTTACATCACCAAGCCACGTCCCTTGGGGACAATATAATAACAACCTGATAATATAAAAAATAATATAATAATAACCAATAATATAATAAATAAATTATCATCATGTGATGTAGTTTGATGGTAAAAGGCTTAGGATATGATTGTGAAGTTTTGGTTTCAAGTATAAGGGGGTGCATTTTTTATAAGAGCCTAGGGAAACCAGAGCCGGGGTTGTAGACACTGGTTTTCGCCCGAGGTCCACAATCGAGAATTCGTGTAGTTGGGGCGCTAGCGATCCTGCAAAACAAAGGTAGAATGAGCGGGAGTTCTGCCCACCGTGTGGTGGGTGCCGGGGGCACTCCGACGCCCAAGTCAGTAAATGAACAAAATTAAGTAGTAGATGGGAGATCAATGTTAGATGCTACCGTGAACTCCGTAGGATGCCGTGAGGGCGGTAGGTAGGAGGAGTGGTGAGCTTGAGGAGGTCCCAAAGCTGTGAGTATGAGAGCTAGAAGTTGAATGTTGGTCAGATCCCAGTTCCCCCTCTCCTCTTCTTCTGGACCCTCTTCTCTTATATACACGCCTTTGTGTGCATTTACTGCTCTTTGATTGCTTGTCCGTTGGGCATCGATAACAGTTGACTTCATGAGAGAGTTTTATTGTGTTTGCCCGTTGTAGGCTGGCAACTGTTGAGTTTATGAATGTGTTTTATGAACATAGGCGTTATGTGGGCCGGCCTCTTGATGGTCCTTCGGTTACTGGTGTTGGTGCTCATCGGGCATGTGCCGACATTATGTCTTTGGGGTTTGATTAGGAGGCTTCATGGGTGCATTCAGTAGTGGTCCTGGAGCAAAGTGTCGAAATTACCCTTGGACCAAATTTGGCCCGTACAGTTTGTCTCATACTCTCTAAGTCAAGGAGTCATTGGCTTGGAGAGTATTTGATGCGCGTGTCGAGCCATTCGATGTAGGTGTACCTGAGCGTCGATGCTACCTATTGATTGAACCGAAAGAATGTCAAGTTATGAACTTGAATCTACATGATCCATCACGGATGTGTCCAGTCAAATGAGCTAGATGAAGGTCAAGATCATGAACTTGACTCTATAAGAGCCATTAGGGAAGTACCCAGTTAGCTGAACCAGATGAAAGTCAGGATATATGTCATACGACATGGGTAATATACGTTTTCAACTTGACTCGACATGAGTCCATGGGGGATGTCCCCGGTCGACTGATCTAGATGAAGATTCAGGATATAATTCACTTGATATGTGTAATCCATGTCTACAATATGACTCGACATGAGTCCATGGGGGATGTCCCCGGTCGACTGGACTTGATGAGTCCAGGAAGATATAAGTCATACGACATGTGTAATCCATGTCTACAACTTGACTCGACATGAGTCCATGGGGGATGTCCCCGGTCGACTGAACTTGATAAGTCCAGGAAGATATAAGTCATACGACATGTGTAATCCATGTCTACAACTTGACTCGATATGAGTCCATGGGGGATGTCCCCGGTCGACTGGACTTGATGAGTCCAGGAAGATATAAGTCATACGACATGTGTAATCCATGTCTACAACTTGACTCGACATGAGTCCATGGGGGATGTCCCCGGTCGACTGGACTTGATGAGTCTAGGAAGATATAAGTCATACGACATGTGTAATCCATGTCTACAACTTGACTCGACATGAGTCCATGGGGGATGTCCCCGGTCGACTGGACTTGATGAGTCCAGGAAGATATAAGTCATACGACATGTGTAATCCATGTCTACAACTTGACTCGACATGAGTCCATGGGGGATGTCCCCGGTCGACTGGACTTGATGAGTCCAGGAAGATATAAGTCATACGACATGTGTAATCCATGTCTACAACTTGACTCGACATGAGTCCATGGGGGATGTCCCCGGTCGACTGGACTTGATGAGTCCAGGAAGATATAAGTCCATGGGGGATGTCCCCGGTCGACTGGACTTGATGAGTCCATGGGGGATGTCCCCGGTCGACTGGACTTGATGAGTCCAGGAAGATATAAGTCGTACGACATGTGTAATCCATGTCTACAACTTGACTCGACATGAGTCCATGGGGATGTCCCCTGTCGACTGATCCAGATGATGGTTAATGAGGGTCTTCACTCCTCACTCTACGAGACCTAACAATGGTCAGTGAGGGTCTTCATTCCCCAACTACCTATTGATGTCGAAGACTTTGCGCGGTTGAGCATTTTCATGCTACTCAGCATGTCGACTGTTAAATATTTGTAATATATGCAGTAGGGCCCAAACTCTAAGCAACAGTATCCGAAATAGTTCAGCCCAATCTGAGAGCCTCTCATTTAATCTTGCTCAAATGGCCCAATTGTGGGCAAGGATACATGTCATCCCACTAAGGCAGTAAGAATTCTGGCAAGCTTAAAAACCCAGCTCGAGTTTGTACAAAAGCCAGCCTACTTTGTTCTCCATCTTCAAAGTGTTTGCACTGCCATAGGTACTTCAGTGTATAGTGTCGGATGGACTGGTGTCAGGTATAAATTTGTGTAATGTTGAATGGCATTTTTGCCCAATATCAGACATTGATACTTGTAGAGTTGTATGATAGACCTCTTTGTTTGCCTTGTCCAGTGGCATTTCCGTCTGATGCCAAACCTTGAGAAATTCTTTGAACAGATTAACTTGAGCGTATTAAACAGACTTCTGCGATTGGTCCTGGACCGCAACATAGGAGATTATGTCACTGCAAAGAATAATTTCGTCCTGCCTCATAAAGATATGAGTCATACGAACTCTGATGGCCTTAAACGTGGGTCTTCTGACCGGCGTAAACACACACGTATAACGCAAGCGTACGTATCGTTCAAGTAGTATAAAAAGTATCGATCCCACGAGGACTTAATACCTAAGTTATTAATTTTATGAGGTTAATTGATTACTAGTATCTATCAGGTTGTTTAACTGATTTGAAATAGCGACGATTCTAAATTTAAAGACAATAAAATATAATTGTTTGAAAGTAGATTTTAAGAAAATTCAATATAAAACTATCCAGGGTTGTGATTTATTCCAATATTATATAAAGATAAAGTGGTTATTTTATAATTGGGTAATATATTGATTTATTAACCTGAAACACTAATTTATGTAAAAGCATCTTCCGATGGTCAATTACAAATACCTAGTATAATCCAATTGAACCATATGTCTATGTCAACCAAATTACCTAGATTCATTACGATTAAGTTCCAATTAAGACTACCCCCGCCTGACAGGTATATTCCTATCCTGTAAGGAAATCTATTGAAAGGGTTATCTATCCTTAAGGAAGATCGTGGGCTATTGAATCTAAGGTCTTAAACTTAAAATCCCTATGTCTAGTTCATTTTAAGTTTACCTAGTCAATTTAATTAATGGCCAGTTAATTAAAGAGCATTAAGATTAAGACTCAATAAATAAATCTTTATATTACCCAAATTACAATCTAACCCTTATAAACCCGTGACATTGAATTTCATCACAACCCTAGATATTAACTTAGTTATGACACATAGCTAGGGCTGATAAAAACTTGAAAATAAAAGTCATAAACTGCTGAAAAGTAATTGCGATAATGAAAATGCTGAAGAGAAAATTACAAATGAAATAAAATGCTAAGGCAAAAATGAATTACTTTTAATATTACTAATTTAGATATCTCCCAATAAAATAATATATAAACTTATGAAATTATTTAATCAACCGACCAATCTGGCGGTATCCTGATTAAGTCCAATTAAGTCCAACCAGCCATATAGGCGGTAATATTTGTCCATAATCCAGCCATAAAGGCGGTACCAAAATAAATTTACCAACCGACCAGTCTGGCGGTATCCTTGATTAATCAGTTTCAAACCAACAGAAAATAAATTTACCAACCGACCAATATAGCGGTATTCCTTTATTAATCAGAATTTTAAATAGTAAATATATTATTTTTAAGGGAGATTAATCTAAATAGCAATAATAAAATAATTACCTTTCACCTTAGCATAGGGAAGTTACCTCCGCATAGTGAATAGTAAAAACTGTAAAATAAAGAAAGTAAATTATTATTACTACAAACAGTAATTAAAATTATTACAAAAGTAAAAAGTAAAAAATAAAAATGAAAATTCTAGAGAGAGAAACTCCCTAATTACATAGAAGGAGTGAGAAAAGGTGTAATGAAAATTGAAAATTCGCGGCCTATTTATAGCAAAAAAAATTCACTATTTGGTCACTGTTCGCGCGTCGCGACGCCAAAGCCTCAGCGTCGCGACGCTGGATTTTTCACTATTTGGTTGACGTGGCACGATGAGAAGGCGACACGTGGCATGGCGGCTGACTGTTGAAGCGACACGTGGCAAGGCGGCTAAGACTCAATTATTATGCTGACGTCATTGGTGACGTGTCACTGTTCATGACGTCATTGGTGACGTCACTCTGATGATGTGGAAGACAACGTGGCGACACGTGGGGCGGCGGCCGTCAGACGAATGAGAGGTTGACACGTGTCGTGCTGTGATTGGCTGATGATGACATGGCATGTTGACTCGGTTGACTTGCTGATGTGGCTGCTGATGTGGACGATGATGTGGCGACACGTAGGATGACACGTGGGTCGGTGGCCGTCCAAGCAATAGGATTTCGACACGTGGCACGGCGCATTTTAGCATCTCTGTTGTGATGGTGACACGTGTCACGGCGCACGTTAGCAAAGTCAACTTTTCTCAGATTCTGATTTTGTGGACCCGGCGCATGTTAGCAGATTCGGCGCACGCTGGGCGTCGCGGCGCGCAGTGTTCCAGCGTCGCGACGCGCAAGAGACGAAAATATCCCTGTTGACGTATTTTTGTCCGGTTTTGCCTCAAATTGCCTCCAGTGCTTTCCAAACTTTATTTATCTACAAAATAACACAAAACACATCAAAACATTCACAAAACTCAAGAAACTATACAAAATATTAGATTAAATGAGTGGGAAATAGTGATATAAATACCACTCATCATCTTCGATTTGCATCTTTTGTAGTCCAGTTTATGGACTAGTGTTGGATCTTTTACTTCTTGGTTTTGACGCGAGCCGGTGAGATTGCTTGACTCCTGGTAATGTTGATCGGGATGTCTTCGCCAAATCTTCATTTCGAGTACTGTCGACTAGGATAATTTCCTTATGCCAAGTGCATCGCTTCATCATATGAGGTGAATGGTAAGGGAAATGGCACCATTGGGGGAACACACCTTATTCCCAATATAGGTCCATGAGACTGGTCGAATTGAGTTTAAAATTATTGAAAATCTATTAATGTCTTTTGGAGGGGATGAGGATCCTCTCAACATCTTCTGAAGAAGATAACACTTCCTTCATGTAGTCTGGAAGTGATGGCAATCCTCCGACATAGATTATTGGTTGGTTGGAGTATGGCTGTGGATTATGAGGACATTCTCTGGTCAACTGGTGGAAGTGTGTAGAATGATCCAAGTGTTGATCCACTGGTAGTCTGGCACCGGGTTGGCTAGAGAGGATCACTATTTTAACTTTGTATTTCCTTTTGTTATGGAGGAGGTGACTTATCGTGATCAGTCGGCTGGGGAATCGTGGAGGCTTTTTCGGTGATTAAGTGGATGGTCGTCTGATGGTGGACTCCCACTTTCCATATCCTTGAATGCTCTTAATAAATTGGATCAGATGATGTGATTGTTGGGGTGACCCGTAGCCTCAAGCCTTTGGGAGGTTTGAAGAAATGCGTTCTAACGTTTATTATTATCTTTGGAGGATGGCTAATTTGATGATCATAAAATCTGGAGTCTGCTTGTTGTGTGTTTGAAAGAATCGTAGATGGAAAGGTCTTTACATGCTATGAACCGCTTGGGCCCCACGGTGGGCGCCAAATTGTAGACACTGGTTTTCGCCCGAGGTCCACAATCGAGAATTCGTGTAGTTGGGGCGCTAGCGATCCTGCAAAACAAAGGTAGAATGAGCGGGAGTTCTGCCCACCGGTGTGGTGGGTGCCGGGGGCACTCCGACGCCCAAGTCAGTAAATGAACAAAATTAAGTAGTAGATGGGAGATCAATGTTAGATGCTACCGTGAACTCCGTAGGATGCCGTGAGGGCGGTAGGTAGGAGGAGTGGTGAGCTTGAGGAGGTCCCAAAGCTGTGAGTAGGAGAGCTAGAAGTTGAATGTTGGTCAGATCCCAGTTCCCCCTCTCCTCTTCTTCTGGACCCTCTTCTCTTATATACACGCATTTGTGTGCATTTACTGCTCTTTGATTGCTTGTCCGTTGGGCATCGATAACGGTTGACTTCATGAGGGAGTTTTATTGTGTTTGCCCGTTGTAGGCTGGCAACTGTTGAGTTTATGAATGTGTTTATGAACATAGGCGTTATGTGGGCCGGCCTCTTGATGGTCCTTCGGTTACTGGTGTTGGTGCTCATCGGGCATGGCCGACATTATGTCTTTGGGGTTTGATTAGGAGGCTTCAGGGGTGCATTCAGTAGTGGTCCTGGAGCAAAGTGTCGAAATTACCCTTGGACCAAAATTGGCCCGTACAGGGGTCGGGTGATTTGACTGCATAATAAATAATTATATATATATATATGCTTAGGTAAGGTACATATGAACAATTTATTGTCCGGATGTATGCAACTACTAGTATTTTATCGTGTAAATTTTTTTAAATATTTTTACATGATTAAATACGAATACTTTACGTGCATCTGGACAATAAATTATTCTCCGTATATATATATATATATATATATATATATATATATATATATATATATATTTGTATTTAAAAAAAAAAAAAATGAAAGATCAATTAGTATGATTGGCGTGCACTAGAGAGAAACCGAAGTGTAATTAGACCACCAAAACCATCATGTAGTTTATACGGCGGCATTTAGGCCGCTTTCGTAATTTTCTGCTTGTGCTTTTCTTTTTCTTCTTTGTATTTTTTTGGCATACACTAAACAACCAGCAAAGCACACGTCAAAATTCAATTCAATTCAAATACAAAGACCGATTCGATTTCGACGACTTTTATTTGAAGTTGATACGAATATCGAAAGGAACAAACAAAAACAAATTATTGTAGGGTTTGGTATGGAAATCGAGGTGTCGGATTCGAATACGCTGCCGTTTTACGTCGAGAGAAAGAGAGACGACGACGACAGAGAGAGGGTTCGCGTGAAGAGGACGACTTTACAGGCTGTCCTCGAGCAGTGCCAGAGCGCTCTTGAATTGCTTACTGACGGTTTGGATGAAGACGATAACGATGCCGCCGCCGCCGCGATGTCCGAGGACGACCCGAGCCGCGATGGATCTCCGGCTCTGCTCTTCGATCGAGAAGCTGATGAGGTATGTACGAGACGGAGCCTCTTCTTTTTGTTTTAATATGTTTATTTAGGTTTTGAAAATTTGTTCACTTCAGCTGGTGATAACCAACTGGATTTGGTTTTGAAAGCTTAATTTTTTGCTAGAATTTTGGCGGTTTGTCGTAAATTAAGCTTCGATTGGCCACGGGGATGTAGTTTTACATGATGTGTAGTGGACAATGATGTGTTATGCATCACATCCAGGCTTGTGAGGTCTAAGCTTGCTTTACAAAATTTTAAATTAGATGGAACTTATTAAACTTTAGTCAATGTGATGGTGTATGCTTAACTTACTAAGCTTTGTAAATTTCATTGTAGATTTATGTGTTGTTTCCGCTTTTTTTCGTTGATGCAGCTGTGTGATCTTCTGAAATCTAGAGTTGAATGTCCTGACTTCCTTGAAAAGTTGGAGTGTGCGCAGGTGTCAGTTCCGCCAAGTAATATTGGTATGATCGAAAGACGGCCCCCTAGTATTATTTATTAGAGAATATTTATTTTGGCATGTTTCTAGCAAATTTATGCGGTGTATTGATGCTCAGGCTGTAGAAAATTTTGCGTACTTAGGTTTAGAATAATTTTGCCTTGCTTTTCATAACCTATGGCAACTTTTGTGCCAGAAGAAGGTAGTTCGTGGGACATGGTCAGTGATAATGATCTTTGGGGAAGTGAAAATATTGATTTGGATCAAGAAGGTTATGTCCTTGTGAGGGAAGAAGATATCGTAGATGGTATCGCATGCTTCATGGCTGCTTATTTGTTGTCCCTTAAACAGGCCAAGGTAAGGACTGTTTCCGCCCTTCGTTACAATTTTTAATTAGTCACCTCCTAATTTTCTGATTGAGCTATGATTCCCTTGCTGTATGAACATAGATTTATAGATATGCCGATAGGCTTGTAAACTTTACTTGGATTAGCTATCATCAAACACTGCTGATGTTGTATTTTACCTCTATACGGTATTATATAGTCATACCCCATGTAACTGTCATGCCTGCACATAAATTTCTTTGCTTTACATCTGAAAACAATAACATAAGTTTCTTTGGAGTAGAAATTATACTGGTTTGGAGTTTGGTTTGTAAGTGTCCGTCATAACACCTTCAAACATATTAGACTACTCCTGTGATCGGCTTGAGTTGTAGACTTGTTAGGTTTTTGATTAATTAGCAATTGAGACTTTTTCATTGAGTGGCAAATAATTGTCTAGTTGTAGTTCCATACGCAGTGTAATACCTGTAAGTCTTGGTTTGCCTTGTGTAGATTTATAGATTTATGAGTTGCAGACTTATTGAAAATTTTGATATGTCTGTGAAACATCTCATATTATCTGTTTGCTGTTTGTTTGCAGAATTTGACACCAAATCAACTTCAGGACGGTGAGTTTTGCATCATCCCAGTAGTTAACTTGCAATTATATTTGATAGTAATGTCTTTCTAGAAGTTTCAAGATAAATTTTTACTAATTAGCTCGCAGTTTTCTATTCCAAACAAGCTTAATTCATTAACTGGAACCAGTTTTGTTCTCAGTAATTTTGCAAAGCATTCTTAACATTTTATGTTAAATCATTTCAGCCCTATGCAAGACTTTCTCTGTGAAGAAGAGAAAAGGAAAGCTTCGGAAAGCATGGGATGGAAGCAAAGTCATTTATAACGTAGCTTCCTGGGGGGCAACTGCTGTTGGGTAGGCAATTCAATTTAATATTTATATTATAAACTAATCCGCATGCTTTATTTTCACGCATCATTCTGTTTTATTGTTCTTATTTGGGATGAAACATCGTCAGATGCATTTTCTGTAACTCTTCAGAATCTTCATTTGCCGATGCTTCTGCTTCCTTTTCTTCACATTTTTCTTTTCCAGCATTCTCCAAGTATATTAAACTTACCTCTTTATCTTTCCACGGTGCATTCCTACCAGGATATATCAAAACCCCGTTATTCTTAGGGTCGCGTCTAAAGCCTTCTGGACTTCTTGCCACGTAATATCGAAGCTTCTCTGATTTGTTTGTGTTGCTCGGAGAATAGTTGGTTGGTGTGCTGTAAATTGGGATGGAATGTTGTATTACGCTTGTGCTGCCAATGCAGCTTCGTATTTCACTATCTGTGTAACGTTAATGCCATTCTTTGGGTGTTACAGATCTCCATTGATTGCTGTTACATTATTTATCTTGTAAATATTTATTCCTCTTGAAGCAATCCTGACTGCAGTTCAGTTTCATAACAACCTAATAAATAATATATTATCATACGTGTTAAAATATTAAAAAATTATTGAACAAATGGTTGTTATATTTAATATAATTATGCTGGTTTATTTCTAATAATGCATCAATGTAACATAGTTAAATATATGGGTTATGTAGTTTTAATTTAACTTTTTATATAAAATTTTAACAAATATTTTAATTAATTATTTCATGGAATCAAGTGATTGATGAATTAACATTAGTAACTAACTATACGAATTTTCTTTTTAAAGCACAATTGATGGTAATCAAACTTACCCATGTGCTAACTAATAATGTCACTTACTTATTTTCTTAATTTTCATAAATTCTACAATTTCCTAAATTATATCAACCTAAGTCGCTAGATTATTATTATTTTAAAATAAGAGAATGGATAAATCTAAATATATTTTTAATCTATTATTTTTATTAAGATTCAAACTCGGGTAATAAATTTTATTAATTTGGGTGACGAGATTTATTAACTGGGGTGGCAAGCTTTATCAAAGATTTGAACTCAGGTAGTAAATTTTATTAAGCAAGCTTTATTAACTAAAATTGGCAAGAAAATAATGGCTTAACGAAACTTGGATTCTATATTTCTGTGGGTAAACTGACATAGTTTCCCTTCATTAACGGCTCTGTGTGGCATATTCTTTGGGGCTAAGCATACTTTGACAAATTAAGATGCTGTTTGGTTTTGTTTCAGACGACAAGTCATTCGAATCCTTATTACATAATGGTTCAAAAGGAATACTTTGAGAGAAGGGGAATTTATAATTTATAATTTAGAATTTTTTTTTTAGGGTTCCTTATAAATGGACAATGTTAATGTTGCATCAGATTGATTTGAGCTTTGTTGGCATTATATAAACGTAACACTTTCATCAAAGCTTCATTTCTGTTTTTTTTTTTTTTTTTTTTTTTTTTTTTTTTTTTTTTTTTTTTTTTTTTTTTCTAGATGTGTAAATGCAATCCAATCCGTAGGTCAACTCGGGTTGAAAAAAATTCCCACACACAATCCGCAACACTCATATATTTAGTTTTTTTAGTTTTTTATTTTTATAATTTAAAATGAAATAAAATTCAACTCGCACAATCCAACCCTCCGCACAAATTGTATGAGTCGTGTTAAGTTGGAAAATTTACCACCCGCACTATTTGCAGATTGAATCTTAACCCGATCCATGCATATCTCTAATTTTTTTTCTTTCCTTTCAATTTCTCTGATAATTTCTTACATTTCTAGCCCTAAAATTTGATACAGCAAGCCATCAACCACACACCTCTTTATGTGATTGGAGGCAGAAGAAATAATCCCCCTTCCCTTTTCTTTATTCTTCTCTCCATTGATCCCTATTTCTCCTTTACTCTCTTCTTTCTCCTTTCTCTGTTTTTTTTTCATTCTCTATCTCTTTTCCCTTTTCCTTTTCCTTTTATCTTTTTTTTTTTTTTTTTTTTTTTTTATCCACCCCCTTAATTCGCGAAAATTATATTAGGTGTCGCCGTGCCAGATGTAATGTCATCTCTTTCACAGCAGGCGAACCCCACAACTGTGTGGGGTCCGCCTCCTTAATTCGACTGAGACTCACCGGAAAGGGTGAGGTCTCCGAGCTTCTCTCCAATTAGATTATCGTTTAAATCTCAATTAAACTAAACAACCTAATAAATTATTCATCCTAATCACTTCAAACAATTTAAAAGGACTGCAAAAATAATTCATGTGCATTTAATTGTTAGGATCGGTGGTTGGCGATCCAAAATTTTAATATATTTATTATAATTTCGTTGTATATTTATATTTTATTATGAATAATATTTCGTGATTTCATCAATATAATATTTTAATTATATAGTAAATGCGTAAATAAACCATAAAATGAATAGTTGTGATATAGTTGCAAAAGCACCGCGTGACACTGAGAATTATCATAACATAATTCATCCTTAAAATGTTTCTAGTCAAGGTTTACTTACTTGGTCGATTGGTAAACCCGTAAGACCGATACATGTCGTATAGTGAAATAGTTCCAATAGTTTATCAGTGAACCATGAGTCTTAGGAAGACTCATATAGATATGTAGATATTTATTAGATAAATACTGAATGACTCATTGGAAGATTCTTAATAGATGGTACACTAACGTCAATAAAAATTTTAACGAGTGAAGTATCATATTAGCTAATTCGACTTGAGATATCACTGTGGATATATGAGTTATCTTCTACACTTTGATGACAGTCACGACAACGATCTTTTTAAGATCATATCTCTGTCTGTTCGTTTGGTGTGGACTGATACTTATGATATACTGTGATGTACCCAAAGAGGATCTGTCAGTCACGTATACGAGATTTGAGTATCCAATTTGTAATTCTTTAAAATCATTGGCCGATGTGTTCTGCAGAAATAAGTTTCGAGTATTTAATTAGAGAATCGCAAATATGTCGCGACATACAAGAATTGTTCATAATGAAGATTTGACTTTTTCCTATATCTTTGGAACAATTCATATATCATATGACAGATGGATTAAATATATACGATAATCTCGACTTGCATGATTCAACTTGATTATATGTGGTCATCGTAATTTGTGGGCCAATTACAGTTATGAAAAATTATTTATGTGACAGATAATTTAGAGAATCTTATAATATGAAGTGTACTTTTTAAGCACTTGGATAATAAATTATGGATAATTTGGAATATTCATAATTTACACATGCACGTATATTTTACACATTAATTGTTAATTGAATTTTGACACTTGTTTTATTATGGTTAATTGAATTAATTAATTATTAATCATAATAAAAATAGAATATTTTTGGAATAGTTTCTCATAATTAATTTTATCTTTTAGTGGAATTATATTAAGATTAAATGATTATTAATTAACTTTTGTTTCTAGAAAAATAATGTTGTAAGAATACTCTTTCGCATTTTGCTAATTGATCGGCTAAACCATATGTGTTTGACATATGTATTCCATTAACAAAAATTAATTTAATTATTTTTATTAAAATAAAAATTGAAAAGTCAGTTTTCATTTGAGAGTTGGTCATTTCTTAAGTGTTGAGAACAAAAGAAAGGTTTGTTTCAAAAGCAACCAACAGTCCAACACCAAAAGAGAATTATTTAGAAGTTGGAAGCAAAAATTAGATTTTAATTAGATTAAGGTATAATATAATTTTTTTTCCTAATTTTGAAAAATATTTTCTTGAGTATTTAGATATATTGCATGTCTTTAAATATATATTTTTTGATAATATATTGTTTCCAGATATTTGCTGTTGATTATTCTTTAGTTTAGCATGTGTAATCTTTGAACTCATTGTTGAATTCAATTCGAAATTATGAATTGTGATTCTAGAGTGTTGTAATATGTTGCCGTCTGATTTTAGTCTCAGGGGCAATAAGAGTTTTTTACTCCCGAGACAATCCTCCTCCAACTGTGAATTTGTTTTGTTTATGGGAAACCAAAAACAAATTTGGTAAAAGACAGATAAATACACCAATCAACAAAGAGATTTAAAGTGGTTCGGCGGATTAGATCCAACCTACGTCCACGGGCACAAAAACGGACGATATTTTATTACCGAAATATGCTTTTTCTGGTCTGTCTTGTGTTTACAAGTCTAATCCTCTCTTGTTCTCTTCTCAATTCCATACTCTCAACTCTCAACTATCAACTCTCTATGCTCTCTCCTTGACCCTTCCTTACAAGCACGTTTTCCCCTCCTATTTATAATGACAAATAAACTGTTTTCCTTTTCTCATAAGAATTCATAGTCGAAACTACATTCACTTTTCATATCCTTCTAGGATACTGACTTATCAGCATTTCCCCATGAAAGTATGATAATTTATCTTCTTATCCGTAAGAATATGGAACATATCTCGCCATGTCCTCGATTTTCATGAGGTCGATGACAATGGTCTTTTGAATTGAGAATGTTGCTATCGATATGACAATGTCCGACCATCCGGTCTGGAGTGGTCGGTTACCGATCATAAAGTGTTCGACCATTTATTGTTGGCTTTTAGTGGTCGGGTCGGCATTAATGATCTTGACCGAGGAGGGAATAACATTTTTACCCCTGCCGTACCGCTTAAATATCATAGGGCCTGAAAATACCATCAACATAATCATTTTTATAATGTCTAAAATTATTTTTGAAATTTCACTTGTGGTGACTTTAATTTGATTAATTTAGTGAATAAATTGGAAATTGCATGAAACTTTGAATTAATTTTTTGTACAGATCAGATAAGAAATTAATTCTTATATGGCTAAATGTATTGGAGCACTAAAATATTTTCCGAAAAGATTTTTATAACGGACTTACCGCGCATGGGCTGTCTAAACAATGAATTGTTTACTGTTTGGTCGGCTTATGGGCTGATCGGTCACTGACCAATTGACTGGGTCAGCCTGACTTGGTACTTGGTCAACTGGCTTGACCGATTATCCGTTTTCTTAGTATTTTTCCAAAAAATATTTTCGTAAAACTTTTCATAGTGTTTTGTCATTTATTATGTTGTTACTTGTTAACAAATAATATGTTTAAATGAAATATGAACGCATTAGAAATATATGATATTTGCTAATTCTTTCGGAAAAATTTTTAAAATATTTAAAACCAATTTTCGATTAAAAATCACTCTTCTATAGCTAAAACACCAACAATAATGACATGTTATTGTACGAATCTCCGCAAGAACTCTTCATGAGAAATCACCTTGAGTAACAGAAACCTAAGAAAAGGGGAAGAAGAAAGTGTCACTCAGTATTCCATGTTATGTCTTGCTATCAAGATTTCGTGAGGGTGAGTTCGGAAAAAATAAGTAGGATTAGGATTAAATAGGAAATATTTCCTTTTTATAGTTACGGTTTAGGTTATGATTTATGAAAAACCAAAATTAACCCCCCTAATAATACAAAAATTCAGTCAATGGGTAATTTATAAATATAAAATTTGTTTATTTTTTAATAAGATATCAAACATCTTATTATATCTTTGAAAATAAAAAAAATATTTAATTGATATCTTGATATTAATTTAATTATTTTGAATTAAACAATTTAATTTAAAATCTTTTAAACAATTTTAAATATTAGATGATTATCTAATAATCATTAATATGAAAACTATATATTAAATATTTTATTATATAATTTCAATTGCGACATTATATAATTATTAATCAAATTGATAATTACTTTATAAATTAAATAATCTATTATTATTTAATTTCACAAGTAATTTAATAATGGGACTATCCCATATTGTATGGATTTATATACTATAACAAGCTAGCATGAGTACTAAATAGACCAACAGTTACAAGTTCCAATAATCCTGAAATATTGATTAAAATTATTTAATCAACTATTTCGAATTATTAACTTTAGGTTATTCTTTTAAAAAACTAAAGTTGCACTCTTGTCACCGTATATATTTAATTTAAATGGAACTGCGTCGGTATCCATCGATATAATCATTTCATATAGGTTGACCCTATTGAGTATCTTATAATTAGAGTAGTGTCATAATGTATGTGATGCCCCTCTAATTATTTCTTGTACCTTAAGTACCATTAATTTTATAATGAACGATTTATTCATATCTATTTTGAATTTTGTCTGTCTATTCGTAATAACCTATTATGCAGGAGTTCATAATACACTCGTGATTTAGATCAACCCATATATGATCATTAAGTAGACTGATATGAATTTCTTTATCTAACAGATATTAAAAGAAATTCATTTTTGTCACAAACAAAGTACCCATATTTGTTTACTCTTTATGTACTATTTCATATTACTAATTTCATACTTAAAAATCCTCTTGTGTATGACACTCATATACTAAGTGTGAAAGTACATATCATGGGTAGTAGCAAGCCTCTGATTCTCTGTTGCAAGCTTCTGCATATCCACGTGTTGTGCCGCAATCTTCTGTTCCATAACTTCCGGGGGGAGGCAACATATCAAAGGGACCTGACATTGAGGGGCGCATTCCTGGGCCAAATGGATCAGGATGCATTATGCCAGGGCCTGGAGGAGGACGCCTTAGATGACTATGTGGGATAACCTTGCTTCCCATTTCAATACTGAGTTATGACTTGATACAAGAAATACAACCAATAAGCAACCTGGTCTGCAAAGCAACAATTTGGATGGAATGGAGATTGAAGCAGAAAATCGTCACTACGTAATGGAATAGCGGAGACTTTAACTGGCGAATGAGAGCAGAGGAGAGCGAGCTCAACGTTGCCAAAGCTATGGAATAAAATTAATATTTAATCCCAAAAAATTAGAAAAAACGACGTCGTGCCTTGTTCGTCGTGGTTAGAAGATCTGTGATCCGATGATCGGTGATAGTGGTGGTGGTGGGCACGGTGTTTCTCGTCTCTGACTCTTTGCCGATACTTGTGTTCTCCGTCTCGGTGGTGGTCATGTGACAGTTTGGAAGATTTGTCTTTCTCCATGGCTAGGGTTTCTCTCTACCTGTCGACCAGTGATTTTCACCTTCTGCCATCGTCTTACTACTGTGGATGTTGGATTTCGGCCGAGGTCCACAATCAGAATTTGTAGGTGGGGGGCATCAGCGATCATGCAAGACAAAGTAGAGTGAGCGGGAGCAGATCCCCACCGGTGTGGTGGGTGCCGGGGGCACTCCGACGCTCAAGTCAGTAGTATGAAATGAGCAGTAAATGTGTAAAATGTGAAAGCAAAGCTTACTATTACCATGACCTTCTTTGGGTGGCCGTGAGGGCGGAATGAAGTGTTTAAGAAATGTGAAGCTCTGAGAGCTGTGTAAGAGAGCAGAAGCTGTAAGAGAGAAGTCAGGCTTGCTCTCTCCCTCGTTTCTCGAATTGTGTTGTAATTTATTGATGAAGATGGATGACTTTTGCAGCTGGCATAAGTCCATTATATGCTAAGATATATTTATTTAATGATCAGAAGTGGAGTAGGATAATCATGTTTAGGGAAAGTGGGAATCAGTTGGTAAAGGTTTGGCTTTATGCGTGAATCAAGTGGAATAAGGTTTTTATTGGGCTTTCTCTTTTGGGCTTTCATCTATGTCTATGGGCTTAGTCTTTATTTTCGGGCTTTGTATACTATTTGGGTTTTAAGGTAAAAGACGGTTTTACCCTTGGACCAAATTTGGCCCATACAACTACGCGAGCCGCTTTTTGTTGAGTTCCCCACAGACGGCGCCAACTGTTGACGGTGAATTTCGGTCTCAGGGCAATATGAGAATATTACTCCCGAGACGATCCTCCCTCAATAGTGAATTTGTTCGGTTAAGGGGAACCAAAAGCAAATTTAGCAAAAGACAGATAAATACACCAATCAACAAGGAGATTTAATGTGGTTCGGCGGATCAGATCACACCTACGTCCACGGGCACAAAACGAATGATACTTTTATTACCGAGATATGATTCTCTGATATCTCTTGTGTTTACAAGTCTCATGGTAATGATATTCATGCTTCTCCCACTTACTTACATTTTCCCCTTCTATTTATAATAGTGAAGAAATCAGATTCGTTTTCCCATAAGGATTCCTAGTTGAAAACTACATTCACTTCCCATATCCTATTAGGATACTGACTCATCAACCTCTCCTATGAAAGTAGGATAACTTATCTTCTTACCTCATAAGAATATGATAACTTATCTCCTTACCCCATAAGAATATGATAACTTATCTCCTTACCCCATAAGAATAGGATAACTTATCTCTTTATCCCATAAGAATATGATAACTTATCATCTGAAGCATATCTCGCTATCTGGTCGGTCTTTATGAGGTCGGTCATAATGGTTATCTGAACTGAGAATGCTGATATCGATCTGATAATGCCCGGTCATCCGATCTTAAGTGGTCGGTCACTGATCACCAAGTGTTCGGCCCCTTACCGTTTGCGTATGCAACATCGAATGGTCAGGTCGACATTAGTGGTCTCGATCAATAATGGAATTACCCTTTTACCCCTGCCGTACTGCTTAAATACCATAGTGCTTAAAAAACATCATCAACAATAATAGCTAATCAAACAATTGCATGTTTTTTTTTATGTCAATTGTAGGAAACAACAAGATCAAATCTTCCTTGTTCTTATGCGCATGCGGAAGCGTATTGTCAGAATCTTTTAAATTTTTCTTCGTTCTTTTTTTTTTATGAACACCAATTAGTCTTCCTAATTATGACTCTTCACCAAGAATATCACGTGTGTGCGTGATTGATGCTCTTATTCTTCGTAAGAATATGATCAATAACTAAATCAATTTTTTTTTTTTTTTTTTTTATTTCGTTATATTGATTTCCCTTATTGTAGAAACGATTCTTGCAACCCTAAAATCTACTCCTAATCTGCAGGGTTTTGAATACCTTATGTTTTGCATGAATTACGCCTTATTTTCTTGTAAATTAGGTGACTTGTGATTAGGCTCGGTAATCCGGCCCGGACCGCATGGTTTTTGCCCAACCCTTAAGAAAAAAGGTTAGAGCCTTAAATAATGAAGTCTTTTAGTTAAATGGCTAAATAATGGATTTTAAATTAAAAGTGTCTGTCCGGCCCTTTATTACATATAATTTTTAAAAAAAATTATATATATTTATAGAATTATATGTTTTAAGCTTGTTTAAGTTGTATTAGTATTACTTGTTACTTTCTTATTTTTTTAATATTTAGAACTTATAATATATTTTACAAGGTGTAAACTTTTGAAAAAAATCATTTTATAGTGAGGTTATATCCATTTTTTTTAAATACTACTATTTAATTAATAATTTTTAAAAATTTAGGAAATATATTTTACAAGGTGTAAACTTTTGAAAAAATCATTTTATAGTGAGGTTATATCCATTTTTTTTTAAATACTACTATTTAATTAATAATTTTTAAAAAATTTAGGGTCGGACTTAGCCCTGGTCCGACCCCATATCAAGCAGGCTAGGGCCGGACCCGATCCTCTCATAAATAGACAGAGTTTTTGAGGGCTTGCGTTTTAATATATTTTATGAGTTAGGGTCAGAGCTTGACCAAAACCCGACACATTATCAACCTTACTTGTGATGTTGTGTAGGATTAAGGTATAAAATAAACCAAGCTTTGTTTAAATAAAAACTTTTGTCACTGTAATCAAATTAGGATTTGACAAAATTATATTCCTCTTAAGATTCCTCAATCACACCCAAATATGATATATTTTGTGTTACCATAATCCAATTAGACTTTACAAAATAGTGTCCTAATTAAATTGAGGAACACAAAATTATTTCCTAATCATATTGGGAAATAGTTTCATAATCAAATTAGGAATTATGATTTCCTAATCAAATTAGGAAAATGATTTTCTAGTCTAAGATTTACAAAAAAGTTTCCTAATCATATTAGAATTTAGAATTTCATAATCAAATTAGGATTTAGGATTTTTGATTTAATGTAAATAATAAAACATAATTATTATTTACTAAATTTAAATAAACTTATTTATTTAATTATTCTAAAGTATTTAATTGGACTATCTAATTAATTTTTATAGTGATTACAAACTAAGAGACTAAATGAACCTACAGATCCAGTAACATAATGATTAATGATTAAATTCTTTAATCAATAATCATATATTATTAACTTTTAGGTTATTCCACTAAAAAATCAAAGTTGAACTCTCATCATTATATATAAATCACATTTATCGATATAATCTTTGCATATGGTTTGATCATCCACAAGTATTTCATAATTAGAGATAGGTTATAGTCCGTTATACATCTCTTTTTATATCTCGCACCATAAAAATACCATTAATTCTCTAATGAGTAATATAATTAAAATTTTTATGAATATTTATTTATGTTGAAGTAACTGAAATATGAATGCTCTATTATTAAAGTACCAAATCAACACTTTAGGAAAACTCGCCCATCGGAGACTAATAAATGCTTTCATTACTACGAATTAAAATTAACCAGCAAGTTGAAAATTGCCAAGTCAATTTATGTCTTATAACCAACACGTTTGCTCATTTTGAACTAAAAAAAATCAAACAAAGCAGTCCTCTTCAATATAAGCAAAGCCCTATTTAGTATTTTTTGACATAGTATCTAAATAGTAAAATCTCCATAAATTAATAATATTGGGCCATGAAATTTTATTAATTTAGAGAGGTATTAATTAATTGATAAATTAATAATTTATCAATTTAAAGAGTATTTTTTCAATGTATTATATTTTGTTAATTAATTTAAAAAGAAAATGAAGTACCTTTGTAACCAATCATGCAAAAGAAAATACTCTTAGCAGACAGCTCTTTAGAAACTTTTGTTGTAGTTTGAGAAGACGACCTCAAAGCTTTTAAATATAATGAGAAAAGTTAGAGATGAAATCTACTTAAATTTAAATTTCAAGGAAAAACAAATAACAATATATTCATAATTCACTAAATTGCCATAGTTATGTTTGTAATTTTATATAATTATTAATTTATGATATTGACAGGGCTATATATTTATATAAGTGTTTTTTTAAAAATTATTATCTTATTAATTTTGTAAATTGACTCAAATTGAGACCGAGAAAAAATATTTTTTTTAGAGAAATTATTAATTTATCGACTATTAATTTATGGAAATTTAACTCTATATAGATTTATAAAAGTTCTTATGCATAAGTTCTGTACTAATTATATTTTCTATACTAAATTATTATTTCTAAATTCTAACCCATAATAGGATAAGTTTAAAAGATGATTTTTTTTTTAATCTAATCCAAATGTTATTTTACCCCAGAATTAAAATTGTCAATTAAACGGACGGTCCAGATCTACACAGCAAGTGGCGCCGTAACTTACAAATCGTACAGAAAAGAAAACCCTTCTCAATTTTCCCAGTAACCAAACAGAAAATCTCTGCCCCTCCATTTCTTTAACGAGTTGATCGATTTTCTCAGCAATAAAGTCAGCAACCCAAGTGAGTTTTACAGCTTCCCTCATTAAATTTTCGAATTTCCTATATGGGTTTTAATTTTTTTTACCTTTCATGTATCTATTAATGTGAGATGATAGACGAGTCATGTTATATGCAAGGTTAATGTATTTTATGATGAAAAAAATTTGTGTATGTTCTTAATTTTCAGAATTTTTTTTTCTGAATAATATAAATCATTTACACTTCACAAATGATCACTGCCAGACATAATAACACATGTAGTCTTAAGGATGGCCTGGGCAGTCGGGGTTTTACTTTCTCCGTTTAAGTTTGGGTGGTGCGATTTGGCGGTGAAATTTCAAATGTTTCAAAAAAAGAAAAAAAAATTTGTATAATGTAAAAAGAGAAAAAAAAAACAATTTTCCACGTGAATAATATTAATAGATCGGATTCTCATTCTCATTCTCATTTTTATTGTACTATCTTGTTCTAAATGTTATATATGTGTAAACCAAATATGTGCCAACTCTGATATGAACAATTTGAACTATGAAACTCTTGTACCGCCCAAGAAATTTTGTGATTTTACCAGTGGAACTAATTAGTACCTGTAATTGAGTGGGTTCCCATATTATTTGTGTGAAGAACATGTAAAAATCACAAGTTGTACTGACTAGGCCCTGGCCCGCCGCTAGATTAACGGTCTGTTGATTTACAAAATCATACAATTCTTTGTTTCAGAGAGTAAGAGATGTATAAGACCTTAAAAAATGTGTTCCGTTAAAATTTTTATAGAGAATTTCTTGTTACCATTGTTAGAACATAGTTAAGATCTAGTAAGAATACAAAAAAAAAGTTTAGTTTTATGTGAGATTATATTTTCAAATCATATTAAAAAAAAATTATATTTTAGTTTCTGAAAAGCTTTTTTTAATCAAGTATCAAACCTTCTGAGCTCTTTTGTGAAAAAAGTAAGGTTTATATTTGGTGAAATTATAGGAGTCAGGAGATATCCTACATGGCATTTTTGATCTATTGGGCTGGATATCCACTGTATTGGCATAGCATGGTTTATTCTAGGATCTGACATGACTCCCTATTTAATGCCATGAAAATCTTTCTTTGATTGCCTTTATTTTAATTATTTACTTCGGAAACTTATTGCTTGGTTCTTGTTAATTTTGTTGATACTTTGTGGAACATTGCAACTATCCTAATTATGAACATTGTTTCATTTCATCTGTCTTTACTATCCTTTTCCCTTTACATCATGATCATGGATTATCTAAAAACTTGTTAATGTTTTTTTCCTTTTTTTACTCGGGGAAGAGGTATTTATTAATTATCTAATAAATAATAAATAAACTTATTCATGAATTATCTAAAAACTTATTAATGTTTTTTTCCTTTTTTTACTCGGGGAAGAGGTATTTAGATGGATATGTTAGGTGGAAATAATAATTCAGAATTTTCATGTTGCAGTGGATACTATGCATGGTACAGACATTCAGCTTCAGAACAATGATAATGATGCTCGTAACAAAGCGTCTCATGACAAAAATGATAATGATCTAAAGCTAGGTAATTGTGAGGTGCTTCATATACAGACTATCCCATGTTATGTTGTTTTCTGTTTTTATGATATTATGATAGAAAGTAATTACAGAATATTTACGTTGTAGAGGAGTCTGAACTCTGTTCAGATATTCAGCTTGAACAAAATTCTAATCACACTTGTGGTGAGACACTTCATAATACTACTGATAATGAGCTTCAGCTTGGTAACGATGGCACAACGATCCAAAGTTCAGTTGAAATGGTCTCTGAGATTGGAGAAAATGGTAAAATGACTCAAAGTTCTTCTGGAGTGCAGTTAGTTACAGTTGATGGAGATGAACCATATGTGGGTCAGGAATTTGAATCGGTAGCTGCAGCGCATGCATTTTATAGTGCATATGGCATGCGTTTGGGTTTCATAACGCGTATAAATTATCACACTCGCTCCAAACGTGATGGATCTGTTATTTCTCAATCCTTTGTGTGTAATAAAGAGGGTTACAGAAAGCCTTCCAGGCATGAAGTGAAAAATATTAGGGCACGGGCTCCCACTCGGGTTGGTTGTAAAGCAATGATTTCAGTAAGGAAAATGAGCCTTGAAAAATGGGTTGTTACAAAGTTTGTGAAGGAACACACTCACGTTTTGGCTAGCGCCCATGGTCAGCAGACAGCCCTCTATAGTCAAATAGCGGTTAGTTCTTGTTCTTAGTTTTCCTTAAGTTGGTATGTGATAATTTTGAGTTTGCTTTTTGGAATACTATTATAAATGATATGTGGCAGTTGTCTTGCTATCAGTAGTTACTTGAGAAGAACTAAGCCTTGATTTTTATAGGCTTGGGTTAAATTCAAATTTGGATAGTCATGGGTTCGAACCCTGGAAATAACCTCTTTTTTGGGTTAATCGAAATTCGGATATTGAAAAACTTGCTGGCATGTGTACCTATCTAAGACCTGCTTGAGAATATCTACATTCGCTTTAGCATATATGAGAGAATGGTGCTGGAAATATTGAAATATGTTAAACATGATGAGAACTAAACTCGCTTCCATTTCTGGATCTATTTTACAATTTGGTTTTGTTATTTTATTTAATTCAGTGTAAAGTAATCAATTAGAAGTTGAAGATTTATAAATAAATAACTTGGAATAAAGCCCTTTTATCTCGAAATAGTTCCTGTTGATTCCTGCTTAAGGAATTCCTTAGAATACATTTTTAGTTGTAATTATGATACAGGGCTTCTCATGTACTGGATTTATGCTTTATCTTCTTCCTTTTTGCCTTTTCTATTGTAGACCGAAGATTGGAGGGTTCAAGAGCTTACTCAACAGCTGATGACCGAGAGAAAGCGTTCTGCATCACTGAGGAGATGTCTCGACTTGCTTTTCAATCACATTGAAGAGCACACCCAGGACCTCTCAAAAAAGATCCAGTACATAGTAGACAGTGTAAATAAGATCGAATCTGAGAGGAAAACTTTTCAGAATCCCAGATAGTCCCAACATTGTAAGCAAAAAGTCATAGAAGTTTTATTTCGTTTATTATTTTGAATGGATAATCAAAGAAGTTGAAGATCAACTTAGATTGGTATTTACAATTTGCCTGTAGTTACCTTAGCATTTCTCAGGTTCCCAATGTTTAGCTACGTGTTTTATACAAAGAGAATAGCCTCATACATACCAGCTGCTGCATCAAAATTGCTTTAGTCTAGATGATTTTTGGGCTTAGCTCTATTTCCATTCCTTTTGTTCCTGAGCTATTTGTAAGTTTTATTACCCCATTCTCTCGTTTGTTATGTATTTCCTATTCTCCATTCGTATTGTTCCAAAAGTACTCATTATATTGTCAAAGAAGCAGTACATGTACAAGAATTTTGCGACTAATAGAGGATTCATAAATTGTATATCATAGGTTCTACAAGAGCTTATGTATGTAGTATGGTATGGTTTTATAGGATACTTATTTTAACTTGTCTGATTTCCCTAGTTTGTTGGAAAAGTTTTCACTGATGGGGGAAGTTGGGGATACATGACTTACATGGGGGTGGGCAGTGAAAATCTTGGACAATCAGGAAAGTCAGAAATATATTGGATCACCAGATGTGATGGTGATTGTTCTTCCCCATCTCGTATTCGTGGTTTTGCCTGCTGTTCTCAAAGGAGGTATGACTTGGTGACAAAAGACTTAAGATTTGATTGTCAGGTCATGAGTTTGAGTACATAAATGCATTTCTTGTAAGAGTCTGAGGCAGATTAGAGTTTTACTTGCTCCGCTTAAACTTGGGCTTGTTGGTTTGACGATGAGTTTGCTTTAGCTACTGAAAGAGAGCTCTATAAGGAGCATGTTCTATCATTTTCAGTAAAAAATTATGTTGGTGGTATGCTTGGCAGTTATTTGGAATATGAAATGTACCCAAGGATCATGTAAAAATTATGTAAAATCAGGCGAAAATTTTACTTATTCCATTTAAGTTCGGGGCGGTTGGTTTGACGGCAAGATTACCCAAAAAAAAAAAAAAAAACTGCTGCTTTAGCTACTGAAAGAGAGCTTTGTAAGGATTATGTTCTATCACTTTCAGGGAAAAATTATCTTGGTGGTATGCTTGGAATATGAGATGTACCCATTGATCCACTCTCCTGTTTATAGCTTTCTTCATTCCTCTAATGCTTGTGTATGCCATGTATAAATCTGGGAAGGATTTAAGGAGCACTGCAGAAAGCAAGTTTTAGGGGGTGTATTCAATTGAGATTTTAAAAGACTATTTATCGATAAATAAATCCAGTAGATTTTAAAAGATATTAAAGAATGTCATGACTTATAAGATTTTATGACATTTTTTAATAAAGATTTTTTACTTATAAGATTTTAAAAGATTTATATCATAAGAATTTGTAAGATTTGAAAGGACTACATATAATATATATATATAATTTTTTTTAAATAGATATTATATGGAATGGAACCATGAATAACACATGCATTATTGAATAAATTGTCATCATTGAACAGTAAATGACTTCATAAAATTCTTCATCATCCATATCTTCGTCATTAATTTATTCTTCCTCTATGTCGTTACCTTCGTACATGTGCGATTGTGACATTATACATACATAAAATATATATATTATATATATATATATTATATATATATATATATATATATATATATATATGAGGCTGCAAAACAATAAATTAAGAAAATTTATTGGATGTTAACAAACAATATATTTTTTTTTCAAACGATGCATTTAGCTCAAAGGGTATAGGAACATATAATCAAGATTGATAAAGCAAACGAAATTTGATGATAAAATTCATCCCAGCACAATATATAGGAAGTGAAATATCAAAACTAAAAATAAATTGATAAGTTAATTTTTTTTGATAAATTGATACCAATAAATCATCATGGCACATCAAATATTCATCAAAGTAAAAGCTAATATTCAAATTTCTTAAACAAAAAAAATTAATAACAATAGTTCAACCAAATTATAACTGAATCAATTCAATCAAAGTAAAACCTAAAGGGGAATGATAAAAAAAATAGTTCAACAAATCCTAACATGATTAAAATAATAATATCATCATAACTTGAATTTTATCCAAGATGAGCGCTCTTCCAATGACATGTTCAAGAACAAGTCTTTCCTTGTTTTAGTACTAAGCAATTCACCTGCCCTGTAACGAATATTCTCATCCAAATTTAGTATCTCTTTTATGGCATCCCAAATATCCATCTCTCTTTCTCTTTTCTCCATTAGATGGGATATTTTTTTTCAAAATTGGCAGAAATAGTCTCAATGCATATAGAAAGATTTTCTAGAACTTTGGCTTGATTGTTGGTCCCGATTGAGTGTGAGAGATAGTACCAATTTGTACAACAGCTGTGTGAGTTGACAAAATAAACAACATGTAAAAAAAACATCATTTTTTGGAAGTTTTTAATTCATTTTTTGAAATATATATATATAGGTTTGGTATATATTCGTTCAAAATGGCTTTTAATTCATTTCAAAATGGCTTTCAGCCTGAGATTAAAAGCTTTTAATTCGTTCACATCATTAATTATTTTATTTAGAAATTGATATGTGAATACTACTTCTAAAGCCATTTTACAGATTGTGGTGGGTTAAGAGAGCAAGTACTTTACAAAAACAACAATTTTTTTAAGGTTGAAAAATCAAACTGGAAGTTTTTAATCTTTAAAATCGGATTCACAGTGAGATTACTTTGAGATTCAATAAAGGACACAGCAACAGCGAAAATGACACAACAATCAAATATTTCATGAATAAACCTAGATCATCAATCTATATATTTTTCATTCATAAATAAAAATTGATCCACACATAATAAAAAATTGGAACACAAAAGTACCTTGTTCACGAAGAGTTCACAAGTCTGTTTTCTTCTCTTCTCCAGCCTCAAAAAAATCTCATGTCAAAAGTCTGATGGTTAGGGTGAGATTTTTTTATAGGATTTGATATTTAGAGGGATGTATTGAATTGAGATTTTAAAAGACTATTTTAAGTTAAATAAGTCTTGTGGTATTCAATTAAGATTTTTAAATAATTTAAAAAGTTTTGTGGTATTCCATTAAGACTTTTAGGACTTTTTAAATAGGATGTCCAAATTCAGTGGTATTCAATCAGGACTTTAAACAAATAATAAAAAGTCTTATGGTCTTGAAAAACTTGTTGATTTTGAAGGATTTTTTTATATGTGGGATTGTGTGAGACTTTTTAGTAGAAAGTATAAGGGGGTGTATTCAATTAAGATTTTAAAAGACTATTTATCGATAAATAAGTTCAGTAGATTTTAAAAGACATTTAAAGAATGTCATGACTTATAAGATTTTATGACATTTTTTTTAATAAAGATTTTTTACTTATAATATTTTAAAAGATTTAGATCATAGGAATTTATAAGATTTGAAAGGACTACATATAGATTTTTTTTCTTTTTTTAAAATAGATATTATATGGAATGGAACCATAAATAACACATGCATTATTGAATAAATTGCCATCATTGAACAGTAAATGACTTCATAAAATTCTTCATCATCCATATCTTCGTCATTAATTTATTCTTCCTCTATGTCGTTACCATCGTACATGTGCGATTGTGACATTATACATACATAAAATAAATAAATAAATATATATATATGAGGCGCAAAACAATAAATTAAGAAAATTTATTGGATGTTAACAAACAATATATATTTTTTTCAAACGATGCATTTAGCTCAAAAGGTATAGGAACATATAATCAAGATTGATAAAACAAACGAAATTTGATGATAAAATTCATCCCAACACAATCTATAGGAAGTGAAATATCAAAACTAAAAATAAATTGATAAGTTAAATTTTTTTTGATAAATTGATACCAATAAATCATCATATGCACATCAAATATTCATCAAAGTAAAAGCTAATATTCAAATTTCTTAAACAAAAAAATTATAATAACAATAGTTCAACCAAATTATAACTGAATCAATTCAATCAAAGTAAAACCTAAAGGGGAATGATAAAAAAAATAGTTCAACAAATCCTAACATGATTAAAATAATAATATCATCATAACTTGAATTTTATCCAAGATGAGCGCTCTTCCAATGACATGTTAAAGAACAAGTCTTTCCTTGTTTTAGTACTAAGCAATTCACCTGCCATGTAACGAATATTCTCATCCAAATTTGGTATCTCTTTTATGGCATCCCAAATATCCATCTCTCTTTCTCTTTTCTCCATTAGATGGGATATTTTTTTTTCAAAATTGGTAGAAATAGTCTCAATGCATATAGAAAGATTTTCTAGAACTTTGGCTTGATTGTTGGTCCCGATTGAGTGTGAGAGATAGTACTAATTTGTACAACAGCTGTGTGAGTTGACAAAGTAAACAACATGTAACAAAAACATCATTTTTTGGGAAGTTTTTAATTCATTTTTTGAAATATATATATATAGGTTTGGTATATATTCGTTCAAAATGGCTTTTAATTCATTTCAAAATGACTTTCAGCCTGAGATTAAAAGCTTTTAATTTGTTCACATCATAATTATTTTATTTAGAAATTGATATGTGAATACTACTTCTAAAGCCATTTTACAGATTGTGGTGGGTTAAGAGAGCAAATATTTTACAAAAACAACAAGACTTATTATTTGAAATGAATTAAAAATCATTCAAAATCAACAAGTTTTTCAAGACCATAAGACTTTTTATTATTTGTTTAAAGTCCTGATTGAATACCACTGGATTTGGACATCATATTTAAAAAGTCCTAAAAGTCTTAATGTAATACCACAAAACTTTTTAGATTATTTAAAAATCTTAATTGAATACCACAAGATGACTTTTAACTTAAAATAATCTTTTAAAATCCCAATTCAATACATCTCTCTTCCCTAATTTAAGATTTTAGAGATAGTTTAGATTAAGACTAATTTAGAAGATGTTAGTATATGTTTTTAACAACTCCTACAAATTGTAAATTCATTGGAAAAATCTCTTATACGTTAAACTGTTCTCAATCGAATTAATTAATATTGGCTTCGAAACTACTTATTAATTTAAAACTTTATCTAGCAACTATAATTTAGTTTTTGAAAATGAGAAAAAAAAATATTGATTTAGACGATACGTTCGACCCGAATCAACCCGGGTTTTAAGAAAACCCTAAGTAGGTTAGATGAGGGTATATATAAACACATTCTTATATAAATATTATATTTATCTCCACTTCAAAACCCTAAAATTATGTTTGGATTGATAAAAAATAATGATTTATAATATAATGTAATTCAATGGAATAAAATGAAACGAAACGGAATGAAAAATAATATACCATAATCTTATTTAGGGAAAAAAATGTGAAGTTTATAATATAATGTTCTAAAATATTATTTGATAAATAAATAGTAATGAAATGAAATATAACTAAATATATTTTAAAGATAAATATGCCTTTTGTATTTTAAAAATATAAAAGATAAATATTTTAATATTATTATTTTTAATAAACAAATTTATGTTTACAGATAATAATATTTTTGTATGTTACTTTTCATCTCAACCCACAATTCATTTTCAACAACTCAATATTTTTTTTTATCAGACTCTTTTACATTCCTCTAATCAATCCAAATAACAAATTTTAAATATCTCCCTCCCATCGAGCGTCTAGTTCATCAAAAACAGAATTGAGATCTAAAACCAGCAACAGCATGGCTAGTTCATCAACAACATGACTTTGAAGCGAAGGAGAGTGTTTTGGTGGAATTGAACGGAGTGATTGATCAATTGAAGCGGAGAAATGGAGACGACGTCGTATCCTTCAACTCCTCGGTGGAACATCGAGCGTCCTTTCCTCACTGGCCGCTTTCACCAGGTCAGATCTCATCTAAATCGATTCCACAATAATCGGCTGTCCACATTGTGATTTGTTGCTTCAATTTCAATTTTATTCATGCAGGAAACTATAGCCACCTCTCGTTTTGCCGATTCCTTTAGGTATTTTTATTTTCTGCTCAACTTATTATTGTTTCTTTAAATTAATATATTACTTATTTATTATTCTGTTTGTTTAAGCAGTAACAGTGGAGCAGAAAAGGCCATAGGCTGTTATGACAATGGAGTGCAGGTAATTATTTATTTATTTTGATTTTATTATGTTGTAGATTTTATCACTTGCTCATGGATTTTTTCCCTTTTTTTTGGATTTTTTTTTTTAAAAAATAAATTATATTGTAGGAACTTATTGTGATTGATGATCTTCTGTCTGCTTTGGTTGGAATTGAGGGACGATACATTTCAATTAAACGAAGAGTTAATCTTGGTCATGGAAATGATACTTGTGATCTTGTTGTTACTTTTCAAGTTGACGCGTCTATGGATTTAGCTCTCCAGGTAAGTACAAATATTATTTTGTAATTGATTGTTTCGATCTGATGCGGTAGATGATGTGGCACTATAGGAAGTGGCATGTGTCAAGAAGTGCAGTGGTAGATGACAAGGTTAATACCTACCTAATACACGGCACTTCGTGATAGAGCCAGGTTATTTGCAACATCAGTTGGGATGGTGCTACTTTTAACTTTTTATACGATAAGGAGACAAAAAATGGTTGAATTGCTTTCTGGTGCAGGAAATGGCGAAACGGATATTTCCATTGTGTGAGAGCTTTGTTTTGATAGAGCAGTTTGTTGAGTCGAGGTCACAGTTTAAGAACGGCTTAGTTAATCATGCCTTTGCTGCCACTCTCAGGGCTTTCCTTCTCGTAATTTTGTTTTCCCTTTTTTTTTTTCTTGTTAAAAGTATTTGGATTATTGTAATATGCACATTTGATCATGTTTATGAAATATATTAATTTGTTTAATAGGATTATGAAGCTATGGTAGCTCAACTTGAACACCAGTTTCGGCTTGGAAGACTCTCCATACAGGGATTGTGGTTTTACTGTCAGGTGTTTTTAGTTTGTTTTCAATGGATAGACCAGTTTTTAGTTTTTGGGTTTCTGCTCAATTTTTTTTTCTACCATGTTATGCAGCCCATGATGGGGTCCATGCAAGCATTATCCACAGTGATACATAAGGCTTCAGCTAATAATTTTACAGGTTCTGCAGTTCTAAACCTTTTGCAAAGTCAGGTAAAAACCTAGTGAGTAGCTTTTATTCTTGTTATGCAGTTACTACTGACTAGTGTGTTGGTTAATTATTTGTTTCATCTGCAGTTAATGTGGCTTTTATTGTATCCAGGCTAAAGCTATGGCCGGAGATAATACAGTTCGATCATTGCTAGAAAAGATGACACAGTGTGCAAGCAATGCATATTTGGGCATATTAGAAAGGTATATTTTGTTAACACATCACTAACACAATAAGTTTCTTGTAGACCCCTTAGGATTTCCCTCATTCTGCTTTCAAATGCTTCTACTTTATGTGACGGCCAGCTTTGCATTTTGCTTAAAAAACTGTATTTCATCTGCATCCTTTTCTTTAATTTAAGTTGGAGTCAGTTCTTACCTTCTCATTATCAAAAGCATTTTAGATTTAGTTTTATCTCTTATTACAAACAGCTATGCTTGATCATTCTACTCTGTCTTTTTGTACCGTAATTTAGTGATTTACTCTTGTGGTCTCATTGAAGTTTAAATCACTTAAAAAATTTAGGTGGGTCTATGAAGGAGTAATTGATGATCCTTATGGTGAGTTTTTCATCGCTGAGAATAAATCTCTCCTGAAGGTATGTTGAATTTGATGTAATTGTGAATGGATGAACCTTTTTACTTTAAATACTCACAGTTTTAGCTTCTTTATTAGGAAAGTCTCACTCAGGATTATGATGCTAAGTACTGGAGTCAGCGGTACAGCCTCAAGGAAGGTATTCCAAGCTTCCTTGCAAACATAGCTGGTAAAATTTTGACCACAGGGAAATATCTAAATGTCATGAGAGAATGTGGCCACAGTGTTCAGGTTTTGTTTCTACCAGCTATTCAGCGTACCATCTTCTTACCCCAAAAAAAAATTCTTTTCTTTTCTTTACGTTAGCACTTGTTGTTGATTGGATTATTACTGATAGGTCCCTACGTCAGAGAATTCGAAGTTATCGAGCTTTGGCTCAAACCATCATTATCTTGAGTGTATAAAAGTTGCATATGAATTTGCCAGTGGTGAGCTCTTAAATCTTGTCAAAGAGAAGGTAAGGATCAACAGATCATTACTGAATGATATTTGTGTTTAGTTTTCATTGTATAATTCTTATTTTTCCTGCTCTAATTGTAGTATGATCTAATGGGAAAGCTAAGGTCTATAAAGCATTATCTACTCCTCGATCAGGTATATTTATCATTTAATCAGTGAATTTATGGACAAATTAATTGATGTTCTGCTGGTTGTTCGATGCAGGTCCCTAAGTTGAATTTTCGAATAAAATTGGACAAATTTACTAATTGCTTTGATTTTATATATGATATTAAGACTATTATGTTTGAATGTCAATGTGCTTGCTGATTAGTTCCAAGGTTGTGTAATTAGCTAAGAGATACTTGCCTGATGTTGAAAGATCAGACATGTAACTTAGCAGTTAGCAGCTAGCACAAGGTGCTCGAAGCCCTAATGAAGGGTTGCTTGATAATCAGAGCAGTTGCCTAATTGCCTGGAAACACATATGCAGATTGAACTTTTACTTTTAGTTCATTGAATATTGGATGTTATATGCCACACAATCTGATTGGCCTTCTCAGGCACACCTTTTTTGTTATGCCTGGGGAGACATTATCTTTTTGGTTGCTAACATTTTTTTATCTGAGTCTTTATTTTTTTTTATTTTTTTAATAATTGGAGTTATCAATTTATCTTTTCAGGGTGATTTCTTAGTTCATTTTATGGATATAGCTCGAGAGGAGCTCACTAAAAAGCTTGATGAGATTAATGTGGAAAAGCTGCAGGTTTCCTCTTCTCTTTCAGTGCCATATCAGGAGCATAACTTCTCTATGTTTTTTAGTAAATTAAATTAGGGTGAGGTTATTTGAACCCAACAAAATACTCATTAACCCCACTTATTCAACAATCCCAAACTTTAAAATTTATGCTTTATTTAATAAACCCATCTTAATGCCTATTATACTTAAACTAAATTATCATGCAAATACTTTTTTTTCCTGGCCTCTTCAACCCTTTTTGCATCTCTCCATTTTTTTTGGGTGGGGCTATTTGCACTTTAAAATTTACTTTTAACACTTATTTTAATAAAATTTTTAATTCCTATGGTAATAATAAGTTAATTTACTATTAAGGACAATTCTATGATTACTGAATAAAACCTTTACTCTTGACACCCTTTCATCATCCAACTATCCCACGCCATAAATCTTAAAATATTTTTTTGAATCTTAGCAATACTGCCTCAACTCCTCATCTCACTAGTAGTTTCTCTCACTCTTCTTTCTCTGTTCTTCTTCCCAACTAACTTTGCATTTGAAAAGAGTGTGAATATATAAGTGATTATATTGGTTTAATCATCCTTAATTTGACTAGGTTTAATCATCCTTAATTTGACTAGGTTTTGTTTGGTTTATTTGTTTATTAAAATTGCAACAATATTGATTTTGGTTCTTCGGTTTTGGCCAAATTGATCATGGTGTTTTATAATTAATGATTAGAAAATAAAAATTATCGAATGTGTTGCAAGGTTTTCGAATAATCAGCTATCGAGTATAAATGATATAAAATATTGACAAAAATTTTCCCAAAGAGTGACAGAGAGAAACAGAATAGAAATTCTATAATTTACTAGATCTCAAGAGGTTTAATAATATAAGAACTGTAATATGATAGATAGCATATTGTGTTTTGATGAATATTTTGCTCAAGGTGGTATTGGTGAAGAGAGAATTCATAAGCGAAATATGGTGACAAAGAATCAAGTATAGGGATAGATTATGGTGAGAGAGTTTAGAGATAGGACCGTTCTAGGAATTGACTTCAACAATAGAAGAAGAAACTTGTATTATTTTCAGTGAAAATAAAAATATGTTATGGTAGAGATTTAATTTAGGGCTATTTTGGAATTTTTAAGTATTCTGAGTAATTACTTAGTTTAAAAATTTTCTATTGGGTGTCATGAGTAAAATGGTGTTCATAGCATGTTTTAGAGTGCAAATAGCACCACCTGTTATTTTGGATTTCTCACCACCATTTTATAATGTTATTGGTTTCACTCTCAATCCACTATTTTTTTTACCCAATGTTTCTTTTTCCATTAAATTTTGAGTGTATAATAAGAAGCCCAAGATTAGGGAAATCACAAATGAGAAATAACATTTGGATCTATCCCCACCATCTATTTATACAATCTTATCAGGCATTTTTCTCTCCATATATGCAAATCTTGAATAGGAAGAGAGATTATCTACCAGAATCCTCCAAGAAACTGGGGTAACAAGAACTTGTGATAATTAGCCAAGTCCAAGAGATCTTTTCCATTTGGAAATTTTTAGCCAAATCCAACTTCCTTCAAAATCTTTTTTCCACTAGTAGAGGTGCAGATGAGGAAAAAATTCAAGTTGTTTCATTAAACTATCTTTGTTCCTCACTTTCCTTCTTCCTCAATAAAGGATATCCCTTAAGTTACTGAATTTATGCTTTGTGATCCCAATTACGTAATTTTTTTAATATAAAACCTTTATTATTTTGTCTATAATTGTAATTTATATTACGAACATTTTAGTAATAAGATATTTCATTAAAAGGTGAGTTTAATAAGTTTTTTGGTTGGTTAAAATAGCCTCACCCATTAAGATATTACCTTGAAAAAAGAAAAATTTTGTCCTGCATATAAATAACAACCCATACTTTCTTTGGTTATGTAGTCTCTACTAGACATTGCTCTGCGTTCCACGGCTGCAGCAGCAGATCCTTGTCATGAGGACTTAACATGTTCTGTGGTAAGTGACTAGGTCTTCTTTGCTTATATGAAGGTGAAACTTCTGAGTAAAATTTGCATGAAATCTTATGCGACCTTTGCTGCCAGGAAAGGTCTTCTGTGCTTAAACGAATGGCCACACTTAAAGGTGTGGAAATTAGGACTTCCTCTGTTAGTATGGATCTAGAGGGGCCTGTGAGCATTACTGGTCTTGAGACGTTTTCTTTGAGCTACAAGGTCCGTTCTTCTTCCGCAAATATGTTCTTTTTTGTTGAAGTAATAATTTTGGTTAAGTATCCTCAGTGAAACTCCTGACCGGGAGTTTATTCACTTACAAATTTGTACATGATGCTACTTTATATCATTGTTTGTACGATGTTTTATTATATTATTGTTATATATTAGGCTACTGTGATTAATATTTTTGTGTTCGGCTTGTTTTTCAGGTCCAGTGGCCATTATCAATTGTTATATCTCGAAAAGCCCTAACAAAGTACCAGATGATTTTTCGCTTACTTTTTCACTGTAAACATGTAGAGCGACAGCTTTGTGGGGCTTGGCAAGTGCACCAAGTATGTGCTGCAATTTCTCTCCTGTAACTTGCCTTTCGGGGCTTCTAACCCAGTTTCTTTATATATATGCAGGGAGTCCGTGCCTTTAACACAAGTGGAACTGCCATCTCTAGATCATCTCTGCTCTGCCGCAGCATGCTTAAGTTTATAAATAGCCTTCTGCATTATCTTACATTTGAGGCATGTTTTGCTTTTATCAACAATAGTCGTTTTCTTCAGAATACAGTTTGTTATGGCCTTCTTAGCTTTCCAGTGCTAGTTCCCCCTTCCTTTTGTATATTTTTTCATGTTGGTGTTTTTCATTTTTTATGTTTATGAAAACGTAAAATCGACCCTTTGCTTCTGTACTAATTTTGTCTTCTCTACATAAAATTGTTCCTTTGCCCACTGGACTGAACACTGCAATAGAGGAAAATCTTTAGAAAAAAGATGAATCTGACTTGCATTCATAACGATTTTAATCTTTGTCTGCACACACATACACACATGATAACTTTCCAATTAAGGATCACCAAGCTAAAAGACAGAAAACACAAAGAGGTTTGACAGGCTGGAGAATTTGTGGGCTTTTTGCAATTGACCTGAAAAAAGAAAGGGTATTAACATGAACTAATTTGAGATAAACTAATTTTAGCCTCCCCTCCCTTTATGTTAAAATTTTGTTTTCTCGTTTAATTAGTAGATACTCAGTGGTCTTGAAACTCATTGGTTTCAGGTGCTTGAACCCAATTGGCATGTGATGCATAATAGACTTCAGACTGCAAAGAGCATAGATGAGGTATATCTTCATCAATATGTTGAACTTGAATGTTGTGGATTTTGTCTGACACGGCTACTCCTGAAACAGGTCATCCAACATCATGATTTTTTCCTTGACAAGTGTCTCAGAGAATGCTTGCTTCATTTGCCTGATCTTCTCAGAGTTTGTATTTTATCATATGCTTTTTAATTCTTGTGCGAAAAACTAGAAGAAATAAGCAGTGGGAGTGAAAACTTCTTAACTGAAATGTTTTTGGGAAAAGTAGTTGCATTCCAAAAAAAAATCCATTCCGCAACTTTTTGGCATATACAAATCTTTTAGAATAATTTTCATCTTTCTTCTGATCCTATTATGTATGCTATTCATATATGCATGTTGATCTTTCAAGGTTCAGGAATGATCATGGGAGCCTCATAAATGTATACTACGTTGAGTCAATGTCTAAACTGTTTGCAGAATTGGAAATCAAATTTGTTACCCATTCAAGTTTTATCTACTTTTGGATCTGAGAGCCGCCTGTTTTAAGTGGTGAATTAGTTTTAAAATAATCCAGTGAAATGGACCACGTTCGGAATTGATGAGACTTAGAACCTGTTTCTAGATAATGTGGTTTGCCTGTGTTTAACACTTGAGAGTTTTCCAAATGCAGAAGGTGGAGAGGCTGAAATCACTGTGTCTGCAGTATGCGGCAGCAACTCAGTGGTTGATATCGTCTTCTATTGACCTTCCCAAGCTAGAGGAGCCATTGTCTGGGTCAGAAAAGTTCAAGCAATTGAAGTTAAGGAGCCCATATCTGGGAAATAAAGTAATGACCCGAGATGCAACAGTCACTGAATCTATCCTGTAAGTATTCAGGATGCGGCTGCAGGACACAAAAACACACACGCACCAACTACTCAATTACTATCTTATTTTATGCAACTGTATTGCAGCAAATTTGAGAGGGACTTCAATGCCGAGCTTCAGAGTCTGGGACCAATCTTGAGTAGTAGTTCCCAAGCAGAACCATATTTGACTCATCTGGCACAATTGGTTCTTGGCGTTGGTTTTGACAAATGAGGTTCTATTACTGTACTCTGAATTATGATGCTCCCGCTGATAAATGAATTATAAATAACCCGCCACGCCGTTGGTAACATGAAGGTTGCCTCAAGTATGTTTTACCCATCTCTTGATTTTCTCTCTCTCTCTTTTTTTTTTTAATGCCACTTTTCGTGCTTTTAATTTTATTTTGATTGTTGAAAAGAAACACAAAAGTACAAGCTCAATGAAACGTGCTTAGTCATTATTTGGAATGCATTAGAATGTAACGTGCTTTGTAGCCAATGTGATGTTTGTGAAATTAATTATGCATTTGTTTTTGGTTTTTTTTAGTTCCTATTCGTTTAACAGTATAAAAGGCGAATTTCCTTGTCAGTGAGATAGCTGTACTGCAAATTTTATTTTTTTCCGATTTGATTGTGTTGTTTATTCGTTCGGTTCGATTCGATTCACTTTAAAACAAATATGAATTTTGAAACATAGATTCGTTTAATAAATGGATCAATTTGATTTGATTTGTTTATTAAATGAATCTTTAGGAATTTGAGCCTATTAATTCGTTTATGGTTTATTTTATTATTTTCCTTTTTTTTTTGTTATTTTTCAACTAAGATTCGAGAAGTCGTCGTCAATTACCATAGAAAAAATAATATTGTCTATATTTTGAGTCATTTTTAATAAATCTATTAATTGTATATTTCATAAATGTATCGAATTAATATAAATAAATTACAATAATTTATGTCATTGAATGATGGCAGGGTTAAATGAATATTCGTATTCGATTTTTTTACTAAATGAATCGAATATGAATT